>JAOEHT020529769.1:0-16539 GCA_025448195.2 Parazoanthus atlanticus | reverse complement strand
GCGCTCTGAACCCTGAAGAATATGATAATGTTTTTGAATTACACTTGACAAATTAGGCAAAGCCGGATTGTATGAAGCCACAAACGGGACTCTGTTGTTCTTATTCTTTGGTTTTTCTTTGATGATATCTTCTCTGCAAATAACTTTTGCGTTTTCGATTTGCGTCGAAACTTTCTCTTCGGGATGCCCCCGATTAACCAACTGTTGCTTCAAATCATGAAAATCCGAATCTCGTTGTTCTTCTGAAGAATTAAGCAAAGAAACTCTCAACGCCTGGCTAAATACAATACTCTTCTTAGAATGCACTGGATGGCATTTTTACAGGGCAAGTGTTTGTTTGAAATATAAGGTAAGCAAATAATACAAAATACTTCAAAAACAGCTAGCTAGAAACAGCAGGAGATTCGGCGAGACAGACTTCTGCAGGAATTGCTTTTGAGGCAGATAGCTTTTTGTAGCGTCCTCATAGACGTTCAGGTACTGATGTGTTCCAGTCCCTAATTGTATCACCTACAAAACAAAACAAAACAAAACCAAGTTTAAAATTAGTTTTTATTTTGTGTTCCAGTTTTGATATCTTGCTTGACTGCTGGAACTCCAACCCACAGATCAGACCGTCATTTGAGACGTTGGCAGAAACCATGTTTAAAATTTTCAAGGAGCACGTGGTAAGCACACTATTAGTTTTGAAGATTTCCTATGATCAAGTACCTTCTTTAGAAAGAAGTCCATAGCAAAAATTTATAAGTTGTGTACATATCCTTGCCTTAATATTTTTAGTAATTCATTAAATACTTACGAATATCCCGAAAGTGTGTATTTTCCCAGGATAAAGAAGGGTCCATTCAATTAACTGTAGTGTAGGAAAAGAAGAGAACAACCATAAACTAACTGAAATATGCCGCCAGAGCTACATAAGCTCTTTTTTTGTTAGGAAATAGATGCAATATAAAGCGCGCTCTGATTTGCTGAACATCTATATATAAGTTACAATTAGAAAACAATAGCGAGTTTTCTAATTGTTTTAGTATAAACTTACCGTGGTTAATTGATAAATTTGTTTTAAATATATTTTATTTTCAATCAATTTACATCAATTTCTAAAAGTATGACATACTTCAAATCATTGTCACTCGCGCATACGAAAATGCACTTATGAGTATTGCCGTATTTAAGTGAATATAACACGATATATAAGAGAACCAATCAGATGGTAGGATTGGAAAAGAACACGATAAACTTATGCTAAATATAGATATACAACATGGAGTGACGCGAATTTTATACTTTTTCCAATACATTATTGCTAAAAGCAATAAAACAGTGTTGCTTTTGTCTCAAGACAATAATACAACACGGAGTGATTAAGTAAGACACTTTGCTCGTGTCTTCCTACATCATTCCGTGTTTCATTAGTGTCTAGCAGCACGCACGACGTCAGTTTATTGCCCTAACAACAAGTGTAACATTGGTAACGGTCGGGATGTGTTCGCGCTTCAGTTTCTAAGGAACTATTTTCTTTCTCTCTCCAGAACTACATCAACCTTGATGCGTACAATGACGAGTCTTATGTCAACTTTGATTTGATGAACGAAAACTGAGAAATGGAGGAAAACTGGGTTTGAAGGCCGGGACGGTGTACGGCAGATTGTGCTGCAGTGTCTTAGCAAGATTAGCAAGATATTTTAGAACAATTCACTGTGAAACGCCGGAAGAACTCGACTGTTGTCGTGGTGTGGAGTCGCCGACCAATTCTCGAGCGATTCTTCCCAAAGTTAAGTTCGAGCAATTTTGGTGTATTCGTTCCAAGAAAACCGCCTATTGCAAATATCCATTTATAAAACATATTCCTTGTGTAAGGAACGATATTTCCTTTCGCATATTACGCTTCTGGAAAGATTTCTGAGTGGCTGAGAGTCAGTTAAATTGATTTTATCCAATAATCGCTTGAGTTATACATTAAGAAACCATTTTCAAAAATTGGCATTATGCATGATTACCCAAACAAATTAAATCCAGATTTTAGGTCTAGAAACAGTTATTGCTGCTCCTGAATTTTCTCTCGTTTTTGAAATCCATGTACCGAAGAGGTTGTTTACCTGCTGAAATTAGTCAAATTCGGCTTTGTGGCCGAATGCAAAAGTAACGGTCATTTTGTATGAGTATGTGATCAGCAGCGCGGTTTCTGAAGTATTCTAAAGTTATGTCCCTGTATCAAATGGTAATATTAGTTGGTGCAGAGATTTTATTGGAGATCTGGGAGCGTCTTTTTAGTCAAACTACGATTTTTATAGAAATCTTCTCCTCAAACTCTCAAACTGAAAGAAATTAACACTCCAGGATTTTAAAGAACGGATTTTAAAGCAAAAAGTGCTTTAAGTGCAATGTAGGAACAATTGTTTATAACTTTTCCGGGCTATCTAAAGTCACCAAAGCGTATTCGAAGTGTTTGTTGAAAACTGTCTTCTAACAGTTTCAGATGCACGTTATAGTATCAGTAAGTTTTCAGTAATTTAGTTGTTGATTATTTTTTTAATCCCATAACTCTTGAACATGCGTACACCCTTTGTGAAATCAGCGCTCTGTGGAATACATGTATACAAACGTTCGCCGCTGATATCAACAAAGAAGAGAAGACCATGGCATTTGATCAACCATTTACGAGTACGGCGTCAATATTTAGCATTTTTACATGGTTTGTTTTAAAGATGATCAGCAGCAGGAGTTGCTAAAAGCTTTCGTAAGTTTTGGCGACAGTAGTTAGAATAAAACGCATCTGAAATGTTAATTTAGGTAGTATTAGAGGTGAATGATGTGAAACTCTCGTTTTGTTAAGTTTACTCCAACAATAAAGGTTTGGTTGCTATCATGAAATCCTCAGTAGTAACTTTAGTGATCCGCTTATTGTGATAGGGGGAGCAAAGGCTTTCTGAACATTATTTCGGACCGGCTGGGTAACGTTTGCCAGTGCGCCAGTCATTAGTCAGGAATGTCTTGATTTTCGAGTTTTCAGACCTCAGAAAATCGGAACATTTCAGATTTCAGTTTCTGTAAAAATAAAAGTAAAAATAAAAATTTGAATAAATTCACATTCACAAAAATCTTCGAACCACAACCGAACCAAAACGAGACAAGGGACATGTCGGAAAACGCAAACCAAGCTGACAAACTTGCAAAAAGCAAGAAAAATATACAAAAGACAAGAGTTTTAACAAACCAGGTTTTGCTTTCTTTTGTGCACTGTAAAAGGTCAGTTGCGTAGTCTTTTTGGTCGAAAAAAGTTACTCACTTCCTACTTTTGCTGTGAAAGTCTGAGACCTACCATCTTGGAAATTTGGCAGGCGTTTGTCTCTTGCTACCTCGTACGCATGCGCAATCGTCATTCCGACGAGAGGTGGGAGGTGGAAGTTGCGAAGTGATTGACAAACGGTGGTAGGGAAAGATTCAAAGTAGGAAGATTATAAGCAGGAATAAAATAGATCTATCATTCTTCCAGTTTAAGTTAGATTCCAGTAATAGATGATGAGGGAAGCCTGGAAAGGTAGGAGCAATAAAAGCGAAAAAAGAAGAAGAAAATATAACTCCCTCCCATCCGCTACTCGTTTTTCCCTTCACTTTTGACGCCCGTTTAAACGGCGGCATAGTTTAACACCACCGCGTACCGCGTATTCTACAACAACAACAACAACAACAACAACAATAACAACAACAACAACAACAACAACAAAGACTTTATTTATACCTTTAAATACAATACATCATAAACTGAATATAACTGAAATGAAAGAAGTGAAGGTAAGTGTCACCCCGAATAACCTCGGGGTTAATGAAACTGGATGGCACATGACAGTTACTTAATCTTAGTGAAAGGGTCGGAAGATCAACTTAAAATTAAACACGACACATCAAACGAAAAAAACAAACAAAAACAAAACCTAACAGTACTATTTTAAAAATCCGAGCCACACAAAACACACAAAAAAGCTTCTAACTATAAAGCATGCTATATATAGTTGATTAAATTTACTATTTAGAGAGGATCAAAGATTTGAGGTTTTTTTTCAATAGTCTCTTGTTTAGAATTTTGATGTTTTCGTCAGATGAATTCCAAATTTTTACTTCTAAATATTTCAAGTTGAATTTGCCATATTCTCTGGAACATGTTGAGTTGTAATGTATGTCTCAACCGCCGTGGCATGCTTAAGTCATTTCAACTGCTATCTGTATCCTTGAAGTTTCTTACAAATGCATCAAGAGCATTGCAGTGTGTACAAGGCTAGCACAGTCGGTAAGATCTCTGACTGCCAACTAGGAGGTCCCGGTATAGTCTAGGGTTGATTTAAGGGCGACCTTTTTCGCCACACCGACCGAGGACAGGGACGTTAAGCTGTTGCCGGGTCTAGTCTCTCGACGTTCTATCGGGGGACTTGAAAGAACCCACGCACTTCTCAAAAAGAGCAGGGTAACCTCGGTGTTGTGGCCTGCATCAACACTGTAATGGCAGCCACTGGTACCCGGATAATGTAAATCACTTTGAGAATGCGTACAAAAGGCAGCGCCATGTAAGCACTGCAATTTACATTTCATTTTTGCGCATAAAAAGATGAAAAAGTGTATTTACACTAAAAGTAACAACAAAAGAGTTTCTTATGCGACATTTTCGTACAGTGATCACTGATGGCGCATTACAATAAACAAATAAAATTGCGATGTTAGATATCCTTTGAGGCTAAGAATAACATACCATACCCCTATTCCGGCGGCCCGGGTGTTTTGAGGGTGCCTGGGCCTGGAGGTTGGGGGGAGGAAGGGCGGAAAGTGCCCGCTGCCTATGACTCTAAAACTATTAAAGATATTGAACTGAAATTTGGTTGGATAGTAGAGAATCGTAAAACAATTAATTTAATGTAGTTTAATTGGCATGTTACATCATCATTACGTCATAATGACGTCGCAACTGTCAAAATTTGGGGGTTTTACAAAATCTTGCCGATCAAAATTAGAAAAGTTTATTTAGAAAACAACAAATAAATGATACAAATTAATAAGCAGCTCCCTTTATAATATGTGCAAAGCATGTTTCTTCAAGGAAAGTTAAATGTTCAAATCTCTCATTAGATCATAAACTATAACATTAATTTTTCATTCAAATTCCTTGCATTAAATGCAATTACTGTCACTCTATCCTTTTTTGCTTTGTTCGCAACGTTTTTAAATACAAATCTAGCAGGCAAAAAGCTTTAAATTTTGACACAGTGCAAAGTACATGGTCGCCATCTTGGATTTTTTGGAAAGGTATTGCGCAACACTCATGACGTCACGAATCACGTGCAATGTTAATTGTATCCCAGAAAATATCGCTTAATTGACTTCAAGACTGAGAATTATAAATTGCTTGAAAGATTTCGTTAATTAATGGAGAAAATTGTTTAAAAAGTCGAACTTTGACTAGATATGGTGTCGAAAACGGCATTGAAATCTGATTTTATTGCATCTTCTTTTTACCTCTTCTTCATCCTTATTATTACTATTTTAATTATTATTATTATCTGGGATAGGTTGATTTTGGTCACAGATCACGTGATATGATCACACAGCAACCGCATCACTGTGAACAAGGCTCCAGCGAGAGCCGAAAGCTCAGTGAAACTGAAATTTGTGTATTGTCTAAAACTAATAATTCCTTCAAAATTATTATTATTATCATTATTATTATTATTACTAGAAGTTATTAGTATCTGACGAAAAACGACGATGAGCTGACGAAGAACCGCGAACAAACCCAAAATCCAAACAAAGCAAAATTAATATCAAGTGTTCCAAAAAGAGAATGTACTAAAATTGACATTGACATTGATAGTGATATTGGTATTTATACTGCCATTGATTTTGGCATTGATATTCATCTTGATATTGGTATTGATATTGATATTGATAGTGTCGTTAACATTGATATTGTCATTAGTATTGACACTGATATTGATATTGATAATGATATTAATATTTATACTGATTTTGATTATGGCATTGTATTGATCTTGATCTTGATATTGAAAATGGAATTGAAATTGACATTGACATTGATATTGACATCGATACTGACATCTGATAGTGATAATGATAATGATACTGACATTGATGTCGTATTTTCATTAATATTGATCTTGATCTGATATTTATGTTGACTTTGACTTTGATATTGACATTGACATTGATACTGATATTGACACTGTTATTGACATTAACATTGCTATTGATGTTGATATTGACTTTGATATTGTTAATGACATTGCTATTGATATTTACATTGATACTGTTATTGACATTGATCTTGCCATTGCCATTGTTATTGATACTGACATTGACATTATATTATAAGTTGTTAGTAATACGAGAAACGACGGTGAGTTGCAAGAAGCCGGCGAACAGACCCGGAATCCCAACAAGGCATGCGCGACTAAGGTATCATTTTTTTCAAAAGGAGTAGATATTGATATTGATCATTGATCTTGGCCTTGACATTGACACTGATATTGTCCTTTTATTGTAACTTATTGTTATTATTGTCATTGTCACTGTTATTGATATTCACGTTATTAATATTGTTACTGACATTAACCATGACCATGACCATGACCATGACCATGACATTGTTATTGATATTGACATTGATAATGATGATGCTGATGATGATTACCTTGTACTCATATCATCTTCAGTTTTACTCTTAGTTTTATCTTCATCCTCAAGTTTTGGAGCGGAGAGGGAGTAGGTTTCCTGAGAGGCGTCGGTAGCAGAAGTGGGTCTCTTGCATGGCAATAGTCTCCGTAACTCTTCCCGGTAGGCTTTGTTTGTGAGGCAATAAATCCATGGATTGATGACACTGTTCAGCATACACAGAACCGCTGTCCCATTCAAGATATCCCAGTCTACCAAATCGAACCACAACAGAAAATAAGTAATCTTATCTGGAATAAAGGTAATACCAAGACACAGCGCAATGAAGACAGTCATTCGAAGCAAAACCATTTCTCGATGTCGTCTGCGCAGCTGCGCTTGTGTCTTTGGAGCTTGCGGGCGTTGAGTGACAAAACAACGGAGATGAAGATACGTGCCTGTAATTACGGTAAATGGGATGAACGCGGCTACCATGCAGTAGGCTACGGTGTAGGACTGGCTGACGGTCCTACTTCCTCCAAGGGAATTTCCTGCACAAAAAACCTGCAATCCTGTCATATCCAGATGTGCTTCAAACAACTGTGGAATGTTGACCGTGATAGAAAACCCAAGCAACACAACCACGTACTTTAAAGTGTTTCCCCTAGTGAAAAGCGTTTGGTACTTGATTGGACGAGCGATGGCGTACCATCGTTCTATGGCCATCGACATGACTACAGCCAAAGAGAAATTTGCCAAAGCCCAAAGAAAAAAGTTGCGTTGGATAAAGCGACAGAAAATCTCGCCCTCATCTCCCGAAGGAATGGGCATTGCGTGGTTTCCAATGACAAAGGTTGGTGATAAGATAAGCAACAAACCTGTGAAAGAACCAATTCACTATTGTGAGTATTATTAACCAATCCATATTACTTCAGCTAGAAACAAACTAATCAAATCTAGGAGGTTATCCATTAGATATGCTTCTCGCGACGTCATCAAGATTCTAAAATCTAAACTGCAACATTGGTAAAGCTACTATTCTAACCAGATTCAAAAGTATTCTTATTGTTTTCAATTTGAGGCAGTCGGACTTGGAATATATCTTATATGTCATGAAAATCCATGTAATTATAACTTTAGCTATGAATAGCCTTTTAAAAGTGATAACTAAAGTGTTTTCGTAAACCCAAATATTTTGATTGAAAAAAATAGCTTTCAACGTAGAGTACGTTTTCAGTTTTGCAGTCAACTTCGTACCCCACTATGACCGACACATACCAATTTTAGTGAATTATTTTTAATCATTTACTACAATTTACAGCAACATTTGATTACGAAGTATCCTGTTGTATTTTGGTAGCTTGTATGTTTTACCTGCTTGTACAGAACATTTGACATATTGTTCTATTGAATTTTTTCTTTGGTAAATATTTGTTTCCATGCATAATTTACAAACTCAATCGAAATAACAACAAAATAAAATATGAGTGGTGAGTACAACTGGATAGCAACACCTATACAGTTAATAGAAGTTCAAAACAAATTCAAAAGCAGATCGTAGGTGTTCAGGAAAACAAGAAAGTTTAATCTTTGTCATATAGCTCACTCATGTTTGTAACTATAGTTTACCTGTGACAGCGTCTGTCACTGCAAGTGTGAGAACCAATATGTTGTGGGAGCTTTTCCGCATTCTTTTCCTTCTTAAGATCACCGTACACAGCAGACCGTTAAAAAGAATCGATAACGTGCCAATAATGCCATATATGGCTCGCAGGGCTGTTGGGGTATCCCCGAAGGTTTCCGGGTGTCTTTCATTGTTAGTATGGTAATCAGAAAACGCCAAGTCTGTCATCTTCACTGTAAACAGAATCAAATAACAAGGACTTTAAAAAGAAGCTCATTAAACACAGGGGTGGTCCGTCAGGCGGGAAAACTCAGGGCTGAAGGAGAAAAAATCCATCAACCAGTGCGGCGACGCCGACAAATGGGCGTAAAAAGTTTAAGATTTACGTTTATTTAGCAAATATAGCATTTACACGTGATAATTTGACAAGCAAAGCACAAATACGATTTGCAGAGAATATATATCAAATAATATTAGTTTTGCTTTAGAGATTGGGTCTGCAATTCGTTCCATTCAAATTCTTTCACGCAAGAATTATCAAAACGAACGGATGATGCACACAACACAAGAGGAAACAAAAATGTTGATTTGCAGCTGCTGTTGTCCAAGGATCCTATCAGTATCTAAAGGATCCAAGTGGTTTCTAAATGATCCTAACATTTTCTCTCACTGAAGCCATATTTTTGAATGTTTCTCTTTTTTTGCAGTCACAGCCATAAATAGATAGTGAGTAAGACTGTATGAGTATTTTTGCAGTCACAGCCATAAATAGATAGTGAGTATGAGAAACAATCAAATTGCAGTTTTTGCATAAGAACCAAAATTAATTTCTATACTGTTACGATAGATGTCACGCACGATAGTACTCTTTGTAGAAGTTGGAAGTCACTGGTTCAAGGGCAGCTAAGTAGACCTGTTTTCTCGAGCCCATGCATGTCTCAATTCTTTGTTAGGGCGCTGACGAGGTCTGTCCTAAAGATATGGCTTTTTCGAGAAATTTATCAATCGAAAAACCCAAAATTCAAAAATTTAAAGAAAAAGCAAAGTGTGCCTACTGATAGAGCTATATTAGCGACCTATCTTTGTAGATAATATTAAGCCAATATAAAGTTTTTCAGTGAAAACGTTTGCCCATTTATGTCTTGAAAAGTTGGATATTTCAAACATTTTGTCAAAAAAGAAGGAACATCAAATTTAGAAATTTAGGACCTGGAATTTTAAATTGTTTTGCTTCAGTCAACGTTTGTTTTAGAGAGTTGGCTTTTAAGGGAGCCGACCAACGGCAAAAAAGATACAGTAACAGGCCGGTGGTTGATATCCGAGTGTGCATTATACATTTATTGATTCCTTGCATTCGAGTTCCTTGTGACTCGCCCAAAGTTAAGAGCAAGTTAAGAACAATCTCAGACTGTCTCAGATTCATAAAAACCCACTGAATTTTCAACTAAAACAGTTATTCTTTGTATAAAAAACAATTTAGAAACATTTTGGACTAATTTTGCTAAAAATTAAGAACACCGAGCCTTGGCAGAAGTTAGCTGGTTCTTGTAAAAAGGAAAGAAGTGTGTATTGCACAATGTATAAACCACAATCGGCCGAGATTATTATAAATTGGAGATTTTACTTTTAACTCATTTTGTTTCCTTTTCACAAAAGTTTTAACGATGGTAATATAACATACATTTTCCCTTGCAAGGGCGCAAAGTGTGGGTTTGCAACCGTAAGATCCAAACAAAAAAGCAACTTATGGTGCAAAAGAACAGAAAAAATGTGATGTTTTTGTAATTATCAAATTCTTTACCGCTGGTTCTCGAATGAGACTAATTGTATATCTTACCTGCATATGTCAAAATCCTACTGCTGAAAAACTGGTCCGAGAAAATCTAATGGCTTACATCATTGCTGGATTGATGCGTTTTACTTCTGATAACAGGAAAGCGACCCCGAAATATAAATAGCAGGTGTGATGACGTGGCATATCCACTTTAAGGAAACGTTCGGCCCTAGATACAATACTTATACACTCAATAGATTGCGTCTTTTTATCACTTTTACTAGATTTATATTTTCTAATATTACAGCAGTTTTGCTTTTATGTGCATTAGAATATTTACATGTAAATGTACATTATAAGTGTAAGTTATAATTATTAACATTCATCACTATTCGCTATTGGTAAAACGCAAATTGGACCCCCTCACAGCGCACGAATCTGTTTACAGAAATTAATTGAAGAAACTTGCTGCAGTCTTTTCTTATGATACACAAAAATCTCAAACTGTGCAAAAATGAATTTAATTTCTCTATTTGTTTAAGTTTGGCTACATTATGAGAAAATACAGCAGAAATATTTCCCTTTTTTTGCTGTTCGTATTCGAACTGAGGAATCCATGTGCAATCTTTTGACAATTTTAAATGAAATCACGTTGTTTCTCTCCTTCCTGGTAGAATCTCATCAAGTTGGGTTCAGTAGAAAGATGCCAATTTTCCTTCTCTTAATTGGCTATTTTTCGAAAAGAAATATCATCTGAATCACAAGATTTGGCAAAACCCGCCCGTGTGGGATATATATTGTATACACTGGACACAAAGACTAAAAAGACCTCGGAAATAAGAAAGTATATGCTGTCGTTCGTAATACTAAAAAGGATCTCACCCTAAACCACACTATCATAATGATCACCAAATCATTTAATTATCTATAGAAACAGCCACATTTATGAAATATATCCTAACTGATTCTAGCAGCGAACCTTTTGAAGTGAATGCAGTTTTTCGATGTTTGGCGACTATGTATACTGTACTTAATTATGATTACCAAAGACCAACAACCTCTGGCCAAGTCTTAGCTTATGCAGCAACTTTTGTTTCAGCCTGGATGGAAAATGAGTGGTAGGGATTCGTAGACCGTTTACACATGTATAAGGTCAATCAATAATGACGTCAATATTGGCAGGGTACCTGTGTTACACCGTAATATCAGTAACCCTGTTTATGACGCTGTAATTTTTTATGCAATTTCTTTCGCAAAAGTTGCACGAACCATTGTAGTGTACCACTCACTGAAATTGACAAAGTCATTGCTTGACAAGCTGCAGCAACCGTTGCAGAAAGTAGAAATCATGTCTGCTTTCTAAAATCATTGCAGCAACTCGACTTGCAACGATTTTTATTTTGCAGAGTGTGTTACACGGTACAACAACTTGGTGCTACTTGTCGCAATGTTGAATATCGTTGCGAGACAATTTGCACGAAAAATGACACTAAATTGAAACGATATGTCAACATGATATTAGAATACCAGCATCAGATCTATTGATAAAGCCAACGATTTATATTGAAGTTGATTTCTTTAGTATAATAACAAACCAAACTTAGCGAAGCACGAAACTACAAATTTGCATTTGCGTAGTAACAAGGTGAACCTTTATATACTTACTAATCTTTACGCAGTTTCCAGAAAACAGGAAAACTCCCTCGGCTATGTGTTTCGCCAACGCGTAAATAGGTTAGAAAACACATCAGTTTGGTGGGATTCCTCATGGCCCGAAATCAGTTGCGGTCACCGCACTCTAGTGACTGTATGTAATTTCAATAATAATGCGGACAGTTTTCAAGCCACTGATTGGTTGAACTCGACTTTGGCTGAAGACCCACAAAAGATCAATCAGCACTCGGAGGCAATGAAGCGTTTCTTGTAGTCCCAAATAATAGAAGTAATAATAATATGCATGTGCAAAGTTCAAACTCTGATGAACAAGAAAAGGCGATGGGAATGCTGCAGACTAAAGCCGAGGCCGTTTAAACTTATTGTTTGTTGCATGTAGTCAAATACCGCCTGTGCATCAAAATTTACAGCCCTTTCTCAGATACCGATGGCGATTACTGCGCGCTGCAGTTTTCTGCCGACCAGTCATTTCAGCACCAAACCTAGATAATAAATGCTCCAAACGCACGCACGCAAGTCTTCGATCTTCTATGATCTAACCGCAACTGCACATGCCTAATATTTTTCGATTCACAAGTACGCACAGGTTGGCTTGACTATTTTGAGTGCTCCACTTCAATCTGCAAAAACTACAGTTACGGACTTACTTTTGTTTTCTATGTCTTGTCTTCTGGCTAAGTTTCGACCATTCATCTCTTGTTTTATTTCCTGGAAGATCATTTCTTTCCGGTCCTGATCCATTTTTTCAATAACTAGCTTTTCAGCTACCGCCATACTCGTGATCTCTCGATGCCTTTAAATTGCGCCAAAGTGTATGATTTAAGTTATCGCGCGTTCTCTGCTTATTATAATACTTTCTTTTAATCCTTTAATGGATCACCAAGCTGGACGGCAGTTTATAATGAAGTGTGAAACAATTACTAGGTTGACTGAACGCACATCATACCCCGGGAATCGAATTTGAATATGAATTGCATTTTCTGGTTTAGGGGCGGAGCTAAGGTTTTTAACAATAATATTTAATGAGAACCGAGGCATCGCCGAAGCGGGAATTTCGAATTTTTTTAAACCACAACTTAGTCAAGATGGATTTGACCATATAAAATCTCGCCGTAGAATGCTCAGAAAGGTCTCAAATGAAAGCGTATAGATGGGGCTACAAAGCCCATATGCTGTTTTTTGTGGAGCATACGTCAAGCAACGAAAAATGAACATGTAATATCTCTTTCATGCAAACAAAACCCCAAATTTACCTGTTTTGACCAGCAATTTGACCAAAGAAAATCGAAGCGAATTGGCAAATTCTTTTCGTGAAACGAATCCTTATTCCTGGGGCTACATGGGCTACATGCTGTTTTTGTAGGAACGGCCCCGCATTTGAACACTAAACTGCACTTTTTGAGCGCAGGTTGACGTGAATTGTGATGTTTTCCTTTAAAAGCAATCGAGATCAAAGTCCACAACGCTTTAAATAAGTATGGAAATTGACAGTATGTGACGTCATCTGACCGGCCATATCGGGCCATGACACAGATTTTTTTTAAACTTTGCCCATTTGTTGACCAAAATAAGAGAAATCGAAAAAATGAAATGAAGAAGGAATTGTCCATGCTTTTTAAATAGCTACGACCAGTCGCAGATACTCTCTTTTTATTAATGTGGTGTGTTTGTTTATTTGACCAAAATCTACTTATAAAGTTTTGAATTAAATAAAGCAATGTGACGATAGTACTGAGTACAAGTAAGGATACCGTGGTAATTGGCTTCAAGGAAAAATATGGAAAACCTAAGCAAGCGGCAACAATAGCTAGAAGGCTGCTTAATGGTTGCCAAGCCCCAATGTGAAGATAGTATTGAGTACATGCAAGTAAGGATACCGTAGTAATTACGTCATGGAAAAATATGTAAAACCAAAGCAATACCTAGCACTGCTAGCAGGCTGCTTAATGGTTATCAAGCCCCTGCAAGGTATGACTTGTGCAATTGCAATCTGTCGCTAAATTTTTCATTTTTTTCAGACACCCGATCTAGATTTTTTTTACAAGTACTAGAGATTGTTTGTGCTAAAAACATATGAGAAAAAATATAGGGAGTCCCTATGTTCGTTAGAAATACTGTGCAACATGTGGCTGAAAACTCAAGGTTTTTTACTTATGTTTGGCAGGGATACATTAATCTTCATTTAAATATGGATGCTTAGTACCAGACTTTAGTACGCCCTAGAAACTCTAAATTTGCTTATTAACTTTACGCTCCTTATAAAGACGTACTCAGTTGTGCTACACTAAATACACAGAGAACATAAAGTGGAATAAACTATCTATTAAAGAGAAATGCAGATCTTTACACGGAATGCAAACGTCGAGGAAGTTAAAGAAAAGTATATCTTTTCTGGAGTTTTCCAACACTTTGAGGTGCACTCTGAGAGTACCTCTAAGACGTGTCTTAAGGTAGTTCTATACAAATTGGGCAAAATATTTAAGTTCATTTTTTTGACAGAAAATAAGTAATATAAACTAATAACGCGTGTTGTAATACAATTCAATAGCATAATATACAATACAATATAATCCAATAACTTTTATTCAGTACCATTGTTGTAATAAACAGAAAATGAAGATATACTGATTAACATATATGATGTGCTCAGCTAACTTAATAACCTGAGGTTAAGTCTAGACAGTAGTTAGACAAACATAACCACCTAATTGTTGTGGTTGTCATGACAACAAGATAAGCCAGTTATGCCGATTTTGCAAACCAAATAAGTCATATATTTATTACTAAGATTTCAAATAAACCTGACCTAGCTTAAAAAATTGCAGGGACCAGTAGTAGGGTCCAAGGTTGATAGGATTTAACCAAGTTAAAGAAGTAGCTATCTACAGTTCTGTTTATGCAGATGTCTCGCACACAGACTCAAATGCAGTCTACAACACAAGTGGTAGCATTTATTTTCAATGGACACGTCTCTGAGCAAGCTTTGGATACAGACAATCCCAGTGCATGATTGAATATTAAATTATTTATTTTGAAAGGGTTCCAGTAATAAATGATTAACTAACCAGGAAATAAACATTTTTCACTTACACACAGTGAAGTCATTCAAGGTTGATAGGAATTAACCAGGTTATAGAAACAACTGTTTCCCTTTATATTTATTCAAATGTCTCGCACACAAGCCGAAGAGCAACCTACATCAAACACAGATGTTCTTGTTTTGTTGCAGCTGTCCAGTAACAAAAGCAATTTCAAGCGAAAGCTTTGACAAAGACATTCCTTACTCCTTGACTTGTGGTATACTCTGCTGGTAGAAGCCACGAGGTTTAGAGTTAGCTTGTTAAAGGAGATGAAGTTGCTCGTGGTAATCAGTTTTCTGGCCGTTGTTTTAGCCAATCCTGAAGGTAGGTCTACTGAAACTATTTTGCATTCAACATGTCTTTGTTATTTTTTATTTTACGTTCAAAATTTATTCGGTTCTTCTTGATATTATCCTAACTTTTAGACATCGCTAAACAGCGAAACACTGAAAAGTCGCACATCGAGTTTGTAGCGATTTTACGAATTACGAAAACAACAACAAATAAGTATAAAATAAAATAAATTAAACAATAAACAATTTTAAAAGTATTTTTAAAGGGTTGTTTTGCAGCTAAATTTGATAATTAGATTTCACTTCTTTCAAAAGTTAAAGTTCCATTGTATTTGTTCAAGACATTTTAAAACATGGTTCCAACCATTTTTAAAAATATTTTGATCATAAATTTATTTTCTGGCCCGGAACATTAGGTTAGGACGGACAAATAATTAACCACAGTCTATAACAGGCCATTTGTATACCATTCACCTATCGAAAGATTTCATAGTTTTGTGGCTGAGCAGCGACAAGTTAAAGATTTCCTAGCTATAATTGGCAGAGTTTTCTTGAATTATTAGTGATTACCGTAACGAATACAGGAAAGAGTGGCTTCAGAATCTGTCAAGGTTTAATTTTTATTGAGACTCAAAACAATGCAATATATTAAATTGCGGGGACCGTCTAGTTAAGATTTTGTTGGTTACTGAAGAAGAGCGGCTGAGTTATTTGTGCGGAATAAAAAAATGGTGAGAACACAACAAGCACTCGTCTGGACCTAAGCGCTATGTGCGCGTGCCACCCCTCGGAATACATTGTAGCTTGCGGTTGCCAATTAAACATTAACTTTAAATTTAATTTTTAACTTAAATATAATGCAATTTTTCAAAAATGTAATTGCCACCCCCTTTTTTCTACTCCCAAGCTATCGACAACAAATCTAAAAATATTTTTGGACTTTATTAACTGACTAGGGCGCTGTGACTCTATGGTTAACCCTTGAACGGCCAGGAAGGGGGACTGGTGGGAGGGGGAGGTCAAAATGAACCTTCCCTTAAGGTTTTCCGACCTCAAATCTTAAGCTTTGAAGCAATCAAAATGAAACTTGCATTACTTGTAGTCCAATTATGAACACATCTTTTGACATTAATTGGGTGACCTCATCACCTATGATTTATGCAAAATTAATTATGCAAATTAATTTTACTTTTTATTATTTTTTATATTTCAGGTTGTAAATACACGCTTTCTACTTAAATTTGCTGTAATTTTGCTGATTAAATTTTGTGAAAAATCCAAGATGGCAGCCAAAATGATGGACATGTTGTGAAATTAAAACTTGATTGCTGTTGTGGAAATTAAATAGCCAACCCAAAGCTGCCTACATGCCTAAGCTTGATCTTTTATGCGCAACCATTTGGAAAACCATGGGAGGAGGAGGGGGGACGATTGACT
>JAOEHT020529768.1:0-25704 GCA_025448195.2 Parazoanthus atlanticus | reverse complement strand
GTCCCCCCACATCATAAAAATAGTTGACTGGGGCCCCTGGGAGCACAACCAACACAACAAACAATATCAAGTCAAGATTTGTTGAAAATATTTTAGCGGCCAGCAGCTAGTTTAGAGTAGTTCCCTCCTTACTTCAAGGTCGACCTCATTTGTGAAGACTGGTACACAATCATCAGTTCAGTTGAGTAAAAAATATATAAATACAAAATTTATCGCCTCAAAACAAAAGAGAGGCCTTGAGATTAAATCCTCCTAAATTTAAACATTGTTGCAGTACAAGAATATATTGGGCTAAATCCAAGGATGGAAGATGATTAGAATGGAAACTCTTCTTCCTGTCCACACACAGAATTTTGTGACACTCAAAAATGCTCTCTCGATGATGAAGCTCTCACTCAGGCCCAACTGTGAGGTGAAATATATAGTTCTTTACAAGGATTTTTGCCGGCTGTAGGTATGTGAGATCAACGATATCCAGATGGTGTACAAACCCTAGGCCTGTAAATGTGTTCAATAATCTTTCTGTTGACAGGGATGGTTGTAAACCAAGGTAAAGGTGGGTTATTAGAAAACTTGTTCATTAAATATTTTGGTTTCTGTCAGTTTATTTGCTGGTGATTGAATATTTTAAAAATGGGAAGCAAAACTCATCATCATCTGACATACTGCCTCCTGGGATGGCACCCTACGCAAACTGATTGGCTCACTTATGACACCTAACATCTGCTTGATCGCGTGGAAATTACTGGCCAAGTTTCCCAGAAAACTACTTGTACACGTACACCATTACCAGCTGGCACAAATAGCTGGCCTCAAGAGTAGTCACTGGGCATTTCGAAAAATTATTACAAAAATAAATGTTATGCATTTCTAAAGGATATTGGACAAAATAAGTGGAATTTCATTTTTCTCAGCGAATTTTGTGACTCTGATTACAAGATTCTGATCAGACCACGGTTATTTTGATTAACTCATTTTTATTCATGAATGTCTAAGTGATCAGCTTTCTGGTGCACATGAAGAGCTAGGAACAGGAAAAGTAAATTGTATTGAATATATTATAACACAAATTTGTGTAAAAATGACCAAACCTCATTGTATTGTTTCTTGTACATACTATTTGGGTTTTTTTGATGGAATAGTCATAGTAAATTTTAATTTCACCTGAAAAACTTGTCCATTTGAGTTTGCAAATGCATATATGTCCATGTGCTAATCTTGCTTTATGCAAAAAACATCAATTCTAAAATTTAATGTGCAATATATCATATGCAGTTACCAATAAACCTTTTCAAAAAAAATCTTAGCTTTTTGAACTTTAAATGAAGCTGAGACATTTCATGCTGACACAAACTGCTTCATGTGGCTTGTGAAACACTACACTGCAATAATCTGCATGGTTTGAATGTTATTTACACAGTGATCAGTTACTGAGCTATGCATCAAGAATCAGCTACAGCTATGCAACATCTTCTAATTGTCTCGAATTGTAAATATATAAAAAATATTTATGTTTATTTCCAGTTTGTAAAAAAAACCGTGCAAAATAACGGTTCAATCCAGCTATTGCAGAATATTACGGGCGAGTAGAAAATAATCTGTTCCAAGCGGCGTCAACCAAAGCCCAAGGGAAAAGCTGTCATTCCCTCTGATGCGAACAAGCAACGCTTTATTTATCGCGGTTTGAACGGTTGTCTGTTGGAAAATCAGAAAAACCGTCGCATACTTTCAAGACAAGTCCTATCTTGTGCCCATCTTCACTGTTTTGAGGAAGTATATTACGAAATGTGGCTGCAATTATTCGATCATACGACTGATGTTCATAGGGAGCCAGACACAAGAATGGCTTTTTGAATAGGTTTGAAACGAGATCTCTTTCATTTGTGTGTTCAGTCCCATAAATTTGCCTTCATTAATATTGTTGTACAATACGGTTTATTAAACGTTCTCGCTCGCGTAGATCTCTCAATAGTCTTTTTCGTTTTCCTGAACAGCTCAACCTTTACTCGAACCGTATTCTCGCTATTATCGAAATCGCGGAAAATTTTGGCAGAAGTTCCACTTTGCTCGACACCCCTTGTGACGCCCCAGTGACTAAATATAGACATGCAACTCGGCTCAACGAGCAACGGACATTTGAGATTTGAAATGAAACCATGAATTCAAACACGTAAGGAACAAAATCACAAGATATTTTTGACAAAGTCTCCCCTAAATTAGCAAAACTAGCGCAGTTTGAAGGTCTGCATCTTTTCGTAAGATAAAGAGAGCGGTTAGATCGTTATTAAACGCAAAATCGTGAAAAACGAAGCTCCAGTGAGATTAACTGTTGACTTGTTATGAAATGAATTAAATGCACTATGCTTAGATACACCGACAAATATTGCGGTAACTGACCAACTACCTTCATTCATAAAACGCTTATTCACAGCTGATTTAACCCTTCCATTAACTTCCACCTTACCATAACCTAATTCTCTTCATATGTAAAGATCGTGGGAATATATTTCGTAGGTTGGACAATTAACGGTATACTATCTTCCACATTCATTACGGCTAAGAACGGTATCTACCTCGTCTTTGGTCCAGCGACCCTTGTTGACTTTCTTCTTTTTTCGGTACGATCGCTGGGAATTCTGCTCCTCCTCTTCGACTGGAAGACTGTATCCACTGAAAGAAAGCGAAAAATTAGAATCGCCGTAAGGTCTGAGTTGTAACAAGTCCTTTTAAACCAATGTCAACCATGCAAGTCAGTGTTGTGGTTGACCTATGATCATTCAAAATGCAGCATCTTTTGACGCAAAGATTTTGCACCCAGACAATTCGAAATTGCAGGCCAATGAGTTTAAAAACATACCGTGCAACAGCGTCTGCTGCCTTAAGCAGAAGCAACATTCTTCTTGATCATACTTCACACATGCAATTAGCTTGCATTACGTTAATTAGAACTTCGCACGAGGAAAGAAATCGATCGATTGACGCCGCAAAACGACGCACTTGGTGCCCAGTGGCTGTAAAATGCACGTGTCGTCGCACGCAAGGCCCGGATGTTCAAAAACCTGCATCAAATCTCCAAAGAAAACACGATTGGAAATTCGTTTTGCATAGAGATTGGATTTTGTGCTCTTTACGAGAAATCCACGCAGTCAATCAGATCAAAGGCGTATGAAATCAGTTCAAAAACTGTTGAAGTAAATTACAGTGAAATTGATGGAGCAAGCGTGGAATATTATTTACATATTGCGACTAAATTAGTATAATTATCGACTATCGCATGGTCGTCTGCATGAAGCATTCACACAATGAAGTAGCTTTCAAACCCAAAGATGACAATGGATCAATATTTAGATTTAGCATGCGAGTACGTAAACTTAATTTCAAATCAGAAGAAAATCTCTCTCATCTGTCCGGCGAAAAAAAAGTATCACGTCAGCCAATGAAATGTATCCAGCCAAGGTCGGTCGTACATCGTCAGGTTGTCAGACTGCAAGCGATCTGTGTGTAGCTGCAGTCGCTAAAACTATTCTAACTGGCTTTGATTTCTCTTTAAGCCTGAAATGTTTGTTATAAAGACGATATACTTTGTATCTGACGTGAAAACGAATCAATCGCTTCTTCTATTTATCGAGATAGCTCCGTCAAAAAATGGCGCGGAAATAAACAATGTTCAGCAGCCACAAACACGATCGCGAATAATATCAAGAACTCTTTTTATATCTTAAATATTTTTTACACATAAGAATAAAGATAAAATTACTTTACCTGTAATAGAAAGCTGCGTCCATCCTGTGTGTTTCTGTTGAATTTTGGATCAAGAAAACACGATGGCGCTCAAAAAAAAGTCAAGAGCTCTCCTTTCTCATCCTCCGTACATCGATGAATAGCGCGTTAGATTTCAAATATGCCGCCATCCTGCTGAGAGCTGATTGGCTGGAGTCAGGTCACGCACTTCCTGATTGGCTTAAACGGAAATTCAAAATTGATACGTCCACAAAGAAGCAAATAACCCATGAAAGATTTCAACAAAGACGACAAAAGTGAAGGAGTTTTTTTCTTTTGAATCTCTTCATCTAGCAACATTGTTTTGTTGAATATATTCCATAAAAACAAATCAGTTCGAGTTCGATGATGACATATATTTTGAAGCTGGACAAAGCACAGAGTATAGTACAGGATGATGCATTCCGCAAAACAGCTCAAAGTCAAAGCGATTTGATTTATGTCTCGCTCGAGAATGCTTATCACAACCACAGGTTGAAGTCAATCCGAGAACACATCAAATCGCAGGTGTGGGAAAAGAATCAGTTGAACGTCGAGATCTTGAAGTTGAACAGCCTTAATATAATTGTTGCGCGAACTGGTCCCCGAACGGACCACACCACAACCTACTACAGGCTGAATCATTCGGCATCCAAGAGATTTCCAAACTGGTATTTTGGCCGCAAACATTGGGTCGAAGTCAAAATCAAACCGTGACGAGATCATGACATACTATGGCCAAAACAGCAGAGATCTAGCAAAAAAATGTGAAACACTGTCGTCTGTACGTGTACAGCACAAGAAGGGTAGTACGGCGTAGCGTCAAAATGACTGTGAAGTAAATGAATAAAAAGAGTGCTTTAAAGAAAATAGTAACAGTTCAAAGTTCAAACTAGCTATAGGAACCTCAATAGGATTAAGTCGTAATGGATTATCGATCTCGTGTAAATTTATACTTTTTTAAATGGTCTTTTCACTCAAAACTTATTCAGTGCAATCAGCGCCTCAGCTGCATTTTGAAAAATGAATGCGCATCAAGTTCTGCGCATATTCTGGGTTGTTGACAGATGTTTGTTGAGCTGTCGTTTTTATGATAAATATTTCCATCGTTTTTTGATCAAAGATTCCCATAATGTGACTCTAAGCTGAAGATATCAGGTTTATAAAATTCGTCAAGATGTTAGTTCCAATATTCACGTTGAAACTGAGCCAAAAAATCCACTCTAGGACAGCCACTATTGGCAAGTACGATGGGAGACATCCATGCCTCACGGCAGCTACAACAGCAGGAAAGGTGGGCTTAAAATGAAGATTTTGTAAACTTGAGCGTTGCTTCAGTTTTATGATAATTTAGAACATTTTATTAGTTATATAGCTGCCACCATTTGAACAAGATGTATAATATTTTGTTTTGGAATTTATTATTTAGGGTTAATTTTTATTGTTACCATGACACCGTCATATCGGGGATATATGTAATATCATATTATTTGTTGATCGGTTTCATTCGTAATCCCTTGCTCATATTGTTATTTTGCTTGGAATGATTCCGTTGATATAATTTTAGTCATGTTTGTCATCTATTGGCAATCTGATTCGATTAGTTCACTACCTTCAGATTGCCAGTATCCATTATTACGTATAAATGTAAAACTGTAATGTAACCTGGAGATACAAATAAAGTTGTTTTGTTGTTGTTTGTTTTTGTTGCTATACATTTGACTTTGCTGTTAATTAGTGAGAATTTCAGGCAGATCAATCACAAATGGGAACAATTGCAGAATACTGCCTCACAACCCTCACATAGCAAGCTGCATTCTACTGCGCCACAGTTTTCTATAGAACAAGAAGTGTGCAGAATGTATTATAAGCTTTGACAGAGTATTCTGCAGTCTAGCCCACAAATGTACTGAATTGAACCTCGATGCTGAAAAAGAATATGAAGAGAGATCAAGTTAAGAAGTGTGTACTATTATAAATGAGTCTGTTGTGAGAAATATCAGACAAATAAAACTTTGTATGGGATTTTCAGCTTCCAACATCTCTGTAAAAATATACTGTAGAATTTTGAAAGTAACAACCCTCGTTACTTTCGGTTTTAGCAGCCCTTGGATGATGTTACTTTCAGGGGGTCGTTACTTTCGGATACCAAATTTTGTTTGTAAACGTAAAGAAATGAGCATGACACAGCTGAACATTTGGGAAAGTCATGGTTTCTTTATTGTGTTATTATTACACGGTGCCATCCTCCCTCCTAGTTTTTAGTTCGGCGATCTTCTCTCGCAACTTTTTGCGCAGTGTTTTGAGGCCTTTTACGATGGTAACTTCGTATACGCATGGAATTTCTATCCCTCCACCTTGAACCAAAATTCCTTCAAGCGCCCCTCTCGATTGTCCAGTGACTTTGGCACTAACGATTATATTCCCTTCTTGATGCGGGTGGTACAATACAGCAGCCAACGCATCAGGAATATGTCCAATCGTGGTTATATCCTCTGGTTTGTCGCCTCCAGTCTTCATCCGAACACGTATGGCATGTGGGGAATAGGCATTTTCTGGTTCAGCTTCACAGCAACACGTTGAATTAACCTTTGGATTTGCTCTGTAAACATGATCCCCTTTGATACTCGACGATATTGTACACAACTTGCTAAATATCGGTGCCATGCTTTAACCACAGGATTGGTACAGTCCACCTCCTGCGACACTGACAAACTTGAACTGCAGAAACCATGTGCGAATGAACTTCAACGGTGATCAGAGCTTGCGTATACCATTCGAAAACATGTGCTTGTCACTGTCATCGACCCTCCTGTTGGGCGGAGCCATATGCAAGACTTTTTCAAACTGCTTGGAAAGTTTAATTTTGAGCGAAGGTGGAATCGAGTTCAGTCTATTTTACAAAATTAACGAGTTTTAAAATAAAGCAAAATATATCTATTGAAGCTCCATTAATAAATTTGAATTAAAAATGCCGTACAATGCCGTGCATTTTAGGCAAAAATTATGCAAGAAACCACTTCAATGCCATATCTAACAGGTGGCGTCAGTATGACGAATTCTGGCGTGTCAAGCTGGCGCCATAGCAACGCATGCGAGCAAAAAACGTTTTTCAACACATCAGAGCCCTGGCTTCAGAGTGCAGAGTTCAGTGCAGCGGCAGTCGTTTCAGCGTTTCATCATGAGTGTGAGAAGAAAACAATGGACAAGAGAACAAAAGCTGGAATTCATTGACCTCTATCGCAAGTACAACAACAATAAGGCGAAAGCAGCGAGGGATTTCAAAGAAAAATACAAGATTGAACTGACACATGGCACATACACGCCGTGGATCAAACAAGAAGAGAAACTCAGAAATGAGGCGTTTCAGTCTCGAAAAATCGGCTGTGGTCGAGCTGCTGCATATCCTGATATGAAGAAGGAACTTTATAATGATTTCCTTGAGCTGCGGTCAAAGGGTGTGAAAGTTAAGGAATGGTGGTTTAGAAACCGATGCAAGCAGCTGATGGAGAAATTGCATCCTGAAGTAACAGAATTTAAGATGTCAGACCACTGGTTTACAAGATTGAAGACAAGGAACCAAATATCTTTACGGCGACCAACCCATACAGCGCAGAAACACAGTGACAACCTTCGCAATACAATACAGCAGTTTCTCAGGTACATAAGACACACTGCGACCACAGAAGAGAAACAACTAACTGGAAAGCAAACAGGTGTGGCTGGCCCTTGGGAGCTTGGGGACATCGCGAACATGGATCAAACACCTCTCGAGTTTTGTTTTAACACCAAGGGTGCAACCTATTCATCAAAAGGCGAGAAAACTATTTGGACACGGACAACCGGAAGCGGGCATGACAAAAAACAATGTACCGTCCTGTTAACTGTGTTTGCAGATGGCGAGCCAAGAGTCAAGCCCTTGCTCATATTCAAAGGAACCGGAAGACGAATCCCAGAAAAAAGAAACCAGATCCTACGACTCGCGCGTTGTCGTAAAGTTCCAAGAAAACGCCTGGTGCGATGAGAATATAATGATGTTTTGGGTGAAGAATATGTGGGATAGCGAGAGATTTCTGGATCAAGGCCAAAAACGATCAAAACTTTTGGTGTTTGATGAACATCGCGCTCAAACAACGGAGAAAGTTCAGCAAGTCCTAAAGCGAGAGTCTAACACTGTGATTGCCCTTGTCCCACCAGGCGCTACATGCAAAGTGCAGCCGTTAGATGTTGCATTTAATGCCGAATCAAAGAAGTCGGTGGACAGACAGGCCACAGAACAGCTTGCAAAAAAATCCCGAACTATTTGTGACAGGCAAGGTTACAGTGGGAGATCGAAGGATTCTATCTACCAAGTGGGTCGGCCAAGCATGACAGGAAAACCGTCGACATCTAAAGGAAACTGTGATTCGATCTTTTGCTAAGTGCGGTATCGCATTACCAATTTCTGGATAATCAATCTGGAAGGAATCTCCGACTAAGAAATCGGCAAGTCGGAAGTTGTGGAAGACGTGCTGTTTTACAGCGATGATGATTTAAGTGAAGATGAAAGTGCGAATGGGTACTAACAATCGAATAGATCAACTGCATCTTTGTATCGCATCGATGTCTTTGCGTGTCATGAACACGGATTTACAGAACATTGAAGTTTATGTTACACTTACAGTTTAACTTGTTAGGTTGCACTTTGAATAGTTGACATTTACAAAGTTTGAAAGCATTTGTTGTGGTTTTCTTTAAATTAAATAAAAACGTTAATGTTTGCTGTTTTTGCGTTGGAATCAACTGGCAATCACTAATTGTTGATAAGAGAGTATTTTAGAGCGTTTTCGCTTACATTAAAGCGGGGGTCGTTAGTTTCGGGGGGTCGTTACTTTCGAGTTTCCGTTAGCAGCCTCTGAAATTGACGTTACTTTCGGGGGGTCGTTACTTTCAGAATGCTACGGCAGGTTATGTTCACGACCCATTGTCCTACTTTCAAATATCTACCACAAATACCGTACTGTTGCAAATACATGCTACTGTTCAAATGAGCTCCTTCCAGTTTCGAAATTACGTTAAATTTCAACATCCGCATAAATGCCTTTTCTCGAATAAACGTTCGTTAGTAGTGTCTACTGCTTCAGTTGTTTTTTCTTTATGTGTTTAATGTTCCACAGCGTTGAGGACAATAGCCGATATCTTTGAACTGACTGCTGCGATTTTAAACATCAAATCAGTATTGTCTACTGATTTAGATTTCAACTTAACGTTATTTAGAGCCAGATAACCTCAACTAATATTTTGTGATAACGGAAGAAAAATTGAAAAAAAAAATGTTTTAGTTTTATGAATAAACACCAGTTTCCAAAACCTATACATTTGCTGTGTTTTTAGCACCAAGTTGTAGTTGCATATATTCTTGGAAACTGGCACATTTAGGAAAATTGACGTGGGACAAACAAATGCAATTTCTCACACTTAATCACATTTATGAACCACTACTAACAAGACTATAAAGAGGAAATCTGACAATGAAGCACGGTTTATTGCATGGTGTTTCTGCAATAGTTAATCACAAAAATATTTGTAGAATCTAACTAAAAGCAAGTGTAAGGTTATAGTTGGAAGACAGCTTCTGCAACTGTTTGAATTGGCAGATCAATTGGCAGATAACTTCAGCCCGGTTACTTCGCCGTGAAGTAGTTTTGCTTTGTAGTCAACTACTTCCATACATGGCGAGTTTTTCTTACATCATGATTCAGTAGTCGAGTGATGTATAACGTTTGCATGATTGAAATCTACAAGAGGTCGAATGTCATGACGACTTGCAAAATGTGTCAAGCGAGACGTTTTTCGACATAAAGGCGAAATAAATTGTAGCGAACAAGTAAAACTCAAGTATTCTCAATTTCGATCTTATCAGCCCGAGTTAGGCTACCTGTAGTCTCTTGTTCTTAATATTAAAGCCTGTAATGTGAAGTTTTAATAAGCCGGGAAATCTCTTACCATCATTTTTCTGTTCCGTCTCACAGTCTCTTCAAATTGAGTCTGATTCTTTTTCATTTCGTCAAGTTGTCTCTGAACACCATCAATCTTGTCCTGGAATAATTGCTGTATTGAAAACAAAGGAGCGTTTAAGTATATTAATTAGAAAAAGTATCAGAGACATGTACAGAAAACAAAACGAAGTCAAAGCCTTCAAATATAATTGTATGAAAAGACTGAAGTTTTCAAAAAGTAACAAACAACGTTGTCCCTTTTAACCTACAGAGCTGGAGGGGAAATCAGTACGATGCTTAATATATCAGTTGAAACGGATAACGCTACCAAACTGACAAAAATCGAAAGAATGCTGAAGGAGTAAAAAGTGTTAAACCGAAAACTTGCCGCCACGAGTGGAATTTAAGCCCATGTCCCCCTGATTAGTTTACTAGTTGGGTTTGGTGACCACTTTATCACTCCAACAACCTTGCTGGCAACATAGCTATCTTACGATGTGTGTATCTAACGTTGGGACTCTTTCAGGGATATTTATTTAATTACCCTTTGTTGCTTGGTCTCATCAATTATTTTCTGGTACTTTCTTTTTAACTCGTTCATGAAGCTGTCCGTTTGGGCTTGTGAAAATGGTCCACGCTCATATCCTAAAACAAATAAGATAGCAATAAAATTAACAGTGCAGATGTATGATACACCTTAGGGGAACTAACCAAAACTAACTTTAGTAATGCTTAAATTTTACACGGCATAAATTGTGATTTTAGGTTTTAGTGTATATGAAACAGTAAAATGGCAAATCCTCAAAACAGCTTGAAAGACATGATGAAGATAAACAGGTGGGTGTCATTCTAAACAATTATAACATTGCGAACAGCAAAGATAACTCGATCCTTTGAATTTGTGACCAACCAAAACTATTTACAACAATAGATAGCCACGTTGCCGTACGCTACAATTTTCATATGATAATTGAAATGACGTAAGAAATATAGTTATGTTCAACAAAAACCTTATTCCCAGGTCATTATCACATAATTACCACAAAAACACAAGACTGTGACTAATGACATAATTCCACAAACAAAGACCTTTGTAATGATATTAGTATTACCTTTAATCTCATAAATCCCAGCTTGTTCAGAGATCATTTGGTCTCTTTCCACAATGTTCTGCTGGTGTCTCTGCGTATTGGTAAAAGAATCCTAATCAAACCTAAAAACATTACTTCACAAAAACAATTAATATTTGAAAGAGTCCTTAAATACTTTTCAATGTGTAAGCAATTAAATAGTAATAGTAGTACCATATGTTCTAAAATTCAAGTTCAGAAAAGAAACCTGTTGCAAATTTAGAAGAAAACAGCCGACTGACTCACAAAGTCTGCTAAAAATGTGGCTGTGACCAGTCGAGCTCCCATCACTGTAGCCATCAGTGCATGTCAGTACACTATCATCGCTGCTTGTGAGCAAGTTATTCATCAATCACAAACACAACTCAACTCTTGTTTCTATGCCATTGCAACTTAATGTACACTGTACATTGGCTGTTACCTACATGTATAGATTCCTGTCATTCAATACCTGACTTCACTGATTTTGGATGTTGTAGCAACAGATCAACAAGAGCAACGTGTTCTGGGATTGGTGGAACAGCTTTCTGAATAGCACGTCACTTTCATTTCATCTTACTGATCAACATGCAAATTAAATCTGCTCCAACAACGCGGAATGTTCACTTGTATGAGAGCAGTCGGTTAGATCGCTGACAGTCAAACCACGGTCCCGGGTTCATCTCTTGCGTTGCCGAAGGTTGAACTATTTCATAACCTTCTTCGCCACACCATCCGGGGACAGGGCTATTAAGCAACTGGTCTACTCTCCTGAAATGCCATTTTAGGGGACTTAGGGGACCTACATACTTGTCAAAAAGAGCAGCATAACAGACTTGTCCCTAACAGATGGCAACATCATCCAGCTACTTGAGTTGTTTTTACTGGCTAATTATTTTTGAAAAAACTCTGTTATATTGGTTCACTACTTCTGCACTCGCTACTTGTAACATTTGCCATCTACTTTAAAAGCTATGGACAAGCCTGGTCAATCCCGGTGTTGTCGTGAGGGCCACATAGAATACATGCCTACAGATTTTGATCTTAGGTCACTAGTAACAAAACGATAGTGGGAGAATTCTCACTAGCAAAACTCCTCAGAAGGGAGAACAGCACTAGAAAAACCAATATGTCTGTAAATGTTCAATTTCAGTGCTTTGAACTTTCCTCTCCATTTCACAACAGTACAATATACCTCAGGTTTACAAGTCTCTGTGTTTGAGGTTTTGTTTCAGATCTTGTATGTAATAGTTATTACTCACAAAATATAGTTAAGAAGTCTGTTTCGTGACAGTTTGAAAGGAAATTATTTCTTAAGATGAAGAAAACACTAGCAAAATCTTGTGTTAGAAAACAGCACATATTGGCGATAACTGCTGGCAACTCTGCCAGTAGCTAGCGGTTATTTGGAGCCCTGGAATATTACCCTCAACAAACCAAAAAAGTGACTTCATTTTTTCCTACCTGAGCTTGCTGTTCCAGTTTGCCGTGCTCCAGCAACACCCTGCTCTGCTGCGAGTTTAGCTTTTGTTGCTCCCTTGTTAACTGTATTATCGCACTTTCACTCTGAAAAGAGACAATTGAGTTTTAGTACTGATAAGTAAAATGGATGATCAATGACTCTTGCTTTCTTTGCTGTTCTTCCATTTGCATCTCATACACAAGATACATGAAATTGCAAAATAAAATTACCTACCTCTACCAGTTTGTCTTTTTTCTGTGATACCTTTGACTGAAATTCATCATAGATTACTCGCAGTTCCTCTTCTGGACCTGTACAGCACAAATACCATTTAATCACAAAAAAAACCTTTACCTTGCCACTATAAATAAGGACTTGTCTTGTTTTCCCTTAGATTGGCTCTTTCCACTTCCCATTCATTGAAAGTAATTACTTCAATTACTTGATCTGTTTTTTTATTAAACAAACAAGGAACACAACGTATGCAATGAAAGCCGCCAGGTTACATTGTAGATGATAAAATACTTAGTATTCTAACACACAGATCGTTGATTTGGATAGCCTACTGTAAAACAGCATACATATATATCTGTAAGTTATAAATTCATTGCTCTTTAAAGGTTTTAAAATACTGTACGATACAATACAGAGCATGCCAATGATTCAAGTTCTTTATAAATATCCAATATTTTTTCTTAGATTTGTAATATTTTATTTTCTAAAGATATCCGAGTTATCTTATCTACAGCAACACGTAAATCTCTGAACTGACTAACATTTTGACCAATGACAGAAAACGCACCATTGAAGACGTTTGTGATCTTGTCTTTAAGATCGTCTTCCATCTTGAGTAACTGCTTGCGTTCTGTACTGTGGGATTCTTTAACGGAAATCAAACAACATTTAGTTAGCAAGAAAGTGCTAAAGTATTGTCGCATTCATCATCTTGCGGCCTCAGCCGAAACAGATTTTATAACATCGCGATAGGCACCATGAGCGGCTATGGCTGCAGGAAGATCCTGCACGTGAATTCCTGTGTCTCTTGAAATAAACCTTGGGCAAGTCAGTTTGTTTGAATGGTTAGGGGCAGATGGCTTCCACACTACTAAAGATGAAATAATTTCTCCCTTTGCGCTGAAGCAATGACCACTAAACCGTACTCTTAGCTGTGCCAATTTGATGGATATGCGAGGCAGATTTCCCTAGATGCGCTCTAAGGTGGCGTGTTCAGACCAGTGGATGTTTTTCACCCTCCTTAGTAGACGCGTGTATGTACCATCAAGACTGCGCTCTTGTTTAGAAGTCAAAGTCCAAGTCTCGGACCCATAAAGTAAGACTGGCTCGATAGTTGTTTTAAAGAGATTGTCTTTGATATCTTCATTGAGGTTTGAGGACCAGATCTTATTTAACTTATTGCAGGCAGTCCATGCTAGTGCCTTCCGTATCCATACACAATTAGTTCAGTCAAAAATAGACACTGACTGCAGGCTAATATGAGGCTAGTCGTTTCTACAATGTAAGATGGTGTTATACAACCCAGCAGCGATTCACGAGTAAATAATCTATTTCAAATCCAACTTTGAACAATACACACTTGCGCCGTTTTCATATTAGAGAGGTTAAGTTTTCTACACTGTAAGTCCGTTTTCTATCTTAACTAAAAGCTAAAATATGCCTTCCACGTGAGAGTTGATTGGGAGCTTAGCTCGTTTCAAAAACTGATGATTGTTTGAAAGCGATCGCAGTAATGTCACATTTACAGTTACCGGATTCTATCGAAAAAGGAATCTAAACGTCGCACAGCGTGCAATATAATTCATTTTGTTAAAGCAAGCAACGTTGCCTGTCCCTCCGGTATTCATATACTCTCAAAGGGAAAGCACCATTTTATAACTGTCATACACAGTAACATGCGATAATATCAAAACCAAAAGCAAAGAGACTGCCAATTCGACTAGATAAAGGTTAGAAACGGGTGAGATTTGAAGATGTGTCATCAAATACTTGAACACAAATGTAGCAACTTTGAAAAAATTGCAAACCCTACGTGTTACTAATTGTTAATCCTTACCAAGTTGTTTCTCCAGTCTGTGTACATCATCAGCAATACTTGCCAGTTCTGCAAGTCGAATCTACAAAGAAAGACACACGATTCAACTTTTTAGCATTATCTACAATGGTACTTATTTCAACCATTGCACCACTAGTGCGTAACAGCGGTGTGACCATGACAGCTTACACCAGTGTACGAATAGTAACAGTGACCTAGGAAATTGTGTCATAATGGTGGTAACTGTCATCAACGCAACTGCTGTAGCAATGGCAAAACTTCAACAAAGGTGACGCTCACAGTATTCTCAAAGCTACTGTATGAGAGTGTGTGACACAATAGCGGTGATAACTTCAGTCCTGATAATATCATAAAAGGATGGTCGAGATGGGGTAAAATTTTCGTAACAGAAAACCCTAGGGAGGAGCATTCAAGATTTATATACATTTTGCACATCAAAAATCGGAATGCCTCACCAGGATGTTTTAAAATGTTTCCTTATTCCGAAATGTAATTCATCCAATTGACTGCCGAATTTTTAAAGGCTTCACGGCAATGCCGACTCAGGAATCAATTGCATAAAATGACATACAGGGCTGGGAAAATATTTTCAAAGTTAGTACAATATGTTTCGTTGTACATACCTCAACAGGATCCAGATCCTCGTTTAGTTGATTTATATTCTGCCGTGTGGCTTCAATTTTCCCTTGCTTCTGGGAAAGCTCATTTGCAATCTTTCAAATACAAGTAAGATATATCAAATTAATGTAACGTACTGTTAGAAGTTCCTGATCTGATCATGAAATGATAAACATTTTTACATTTTCTCTTATATTTTGTGACACTACGTTCCGTTGTTTGGCTTTAATTACCTGCTTTGGCTAACTTGAAATCTTTGAAGATGATGTAATTTGTAAGTGTAACCTGCTTAAATTACTCAGCAATCCTAAAGAAAGGTTCAATACACAATTGTTCAAACATAAGCGAAACAATCAAACTGGCAAAATACTTACCATTCTTCAGGAAATCTACAAAAAGGTTAATTGAATCTTTGGAATAACACGCACTTTTTTAAAAGTTAATCTGCAATATTTTTGGACATAATCTTAGTCAACTAAAACTTAATTCTTAAGTCTTGTCTTAAGTATACTTAAATTTGTTTGTCCTGTTTGCAACGGAAATCTTTGAGCACTGACTCGCATGCTTTTCGCTAACTTTTTTCAGAGTTGTGCTACTCGTTAAAACCTTATAATAGAGCTGTTTATTCCAGACTTGCAGTCAGAACTATGTTATTGTGTATACAATAATAGAACTTTTCATGGCGCCTATATATTAGTACGCGATATCGATACTAAGGGTGTATGACATTGACAAAAAACATCCCTACCTTTGACGTGCAAATCAGTGTTATAATAATGCTAACCAGTTTTCACATCTCTGACCAAACCAAGTCAATCTTAACCTTGGTGTCACACAGAAGCTTGGTTACTTTTCAGAAACTGTGAAAAGGGTTATTATTACATTGATATATTTTAATAAACGTTACCTCGGCAGACTTGTCTTTCTGCTCTTTCAAGTATTTTAGATCAATGGCGTATTCTTTGATGGTTGAAGCCTGTAAACAGAACCAAACATGATAACATCAGTTGATCGCAAAACGCTCCTTTTACTGCAATGGATGTATTGTTTTTAATTATTTTAAATTGTAATTTAACCTCGATAATAATGGTAGATAGTAGTTTGAATATTGAATTTTAGCTTTTACAGTATGACTTTTATTAGTTTCTTGTAATTTTATTTTTTTTATCTGTATATGTATTTACTGTAATGTGCTAATGGTGTACGGCCCCATTGATAACAGTTGTTTCTATACAACTGAGGAGTTTACCCTTATAAAAAAAGGATTAGTTACTATACCAAACCTAAAGCTATTCAAATACTCGAATGTTCTCAGTTATATCAAGCCATAAATAGCCAAGCACTTTTCACAACGAAAACTAGAGGTATCCATGACAATAAATCATTTAGTAAGGCACGGACCTTGATTCATGTCAAAATAGTAGAAAAATGATTTATCAACCTTTTGACTTCACGTATTAAGGAAATCTCTTGTTTTATACGCCTCAAGCTTAATGTACATACAAAGAACTTAAACATCAGACAAACGTCAGTATTGCTTGGTAAAGATGTACCTTCCGAAAACAATAGACACAAAACAGTAACAAAAAAGCTTTATTGGTGTGACTTTTTACTGGTATTGCCGGAGCATTTGATAATTATATAAAGATATCAACATAAAATGTAAAATTACAAGTAACTGTACAAATGTGACAGGAACAACGAAATTGGAGATACAAAATAACATCAATATGTGCGACTACTGGTTATCGGTGACTTTTATTTTTCTCAGTTCATAATGTTTTTGTACATAACCAGCCATTATTTGGAAAATAGTACAGTCCTGACTAAACAAAGTAAAGACATCGTCATTAACTGCGAATGTTGTAAGAGAAGCATTATTTTCTGATAATGCAAAATGAAAACTAAAAGTGATGGTCACCATCGTCATCTTCATCAACTGTTTAGAAACGAGGTAGCTTTTCAAAAGAACAATTTCCAAACACTTCTACAACTAGTAACAATGCAGTTACAACAGTGACCACGTTAAGAGCCGCTTTGACAATCTTTAAAAGCGAGTCTGGCAATCCTAATACTTCTGTTTTATAGTACAAATATAACAAGCAGAATTAAATGCCAACTATTAAAAAAACCCTTCAGAGTTTCTCTTTGCTGTACTAAAAAGGGTTGTCAAAAACTTTTAAAATAGATGCATGGCAAAATGTAAAAAGTATCGATTTAGTGACACTCGTGCGAGCGCCGAAGGTAAAGCCTCTCTACCGTTTTTCTTTAAAACAATTGCTGGCATAAATAACTTAAGTTGCTTGTTAATTTTGCAGCTACCGGCTGTTAGGAACAAGCTTGTTTAACCACAACAGGAATTACATCAGTAATCATCATGCGACACAGAAAAACAGAAAACAGATCTAGGAGCCACCTAAAGATAAAGTCAGTACTTGAAAGTAAAGTTTGTAAGCAACTCATAAAACGAAAGTTGTACTGCTCAGAACACTAGTTAAGTATACTAAAATTCAGTTTTGATTAATCAAACAGATTAACGAAACATTCTGGGAAAGTTCCAAAATAGAACATTACAATGTTCATAACTTTTAGTACCTGTTCAAGTCGTAACTTGCGAATTGATTCCAAGGCCTTGATATACCTGCAAAACCAAAATACTTATACTATGTAAGTACTTATGTAATGAAAATTCTAAAAACTACACATCTTTGTTGTTCATTCGAAACATGCTTCTGATGTAAAACAGAAGACAGAGAGGAATTTTCGTAATTAGTCTGGTTGTATAGGGGGTTGTTTTCCTGATTTAAGCAGGTATCAGATCCACTACACATGCACATGTAAATGGCAATTGTGAATAGTGAGTGAGATACATTTATACCGATAAATTGGCCTTCTGTATTACCTCGTTGCTGCAAAGATGTCATCAAATTTCTGTTTCAGCACCTTCCCCTCACTCAGGGGCCTGCAAAAGATCAAATGTAAACTCTTACTGACATATCATACAAAGTTAGAATTTGATAGTAATTAAGGTAACTGGCACAACAGTACAGTGGTGTTAGTGCTGTTTCAAATCAAGTCAAACTAAATTGTGTTGCAACTCAAACATTCACAGAAACACAATAGGTACATGTACCGCATGAAATAAAAAATACATAAAATGAAGCTTGTGATTATGAATAGAAGGTGACAAATATATTCAATTAGGATGACTCAAAAGACTTTGTAGAGTAGGGAATACGCTACATGTAGTAGAACAATTTTAGTGCAGTAAAAATTAACCTAAAAAAGATCGAAAGTGGCAAGGGAAGGTTTTTCATAACGTTAGCTAGTACTGTAGAGAAGAAAGCTCTAGACGATCTGTTATCTTGCATAGAACAAACGCTGTACTGAGCAATAGTCCAGTTTCGTATTCGTAGTTGCCGCTGATTACAACGACTACACAGCGTTAGCCTCGACTTGATGTTAAATACTATTATTATTAAATATCGAAGTAGATATGAGCTATTTGCAACTCTGTATATTGTTGGAGGCTCGGACTTCTAATCGTTCTCGCTGGTATTTATGTATAGTCAACACCAATTCGAGGCTAACGCTGTAGAAATGAGTCTATAGTCATTGCAATCAGTGGTAACTGGGAATACGAAACTGGACTATTTAAACAGCCAAACATGTATATGGACGTTGTTACTTAAAATACAGTAGACTTGACGTGTCGAATATAAGTAAATCGAAGAGGTACGTTTCAAATGACACTGCTGACACTGACATGACAGTGACAGCAATTGATAAATGCTTCGAAAGCAATGGTAATGCTACCTGTCTCCTCTAGCCCCTTATGGTTATTACCTGGGGAGATTCCCATATAAAAAGGGCAGGGAAGTTTGTTCGAAAATTTCAACTGAACCCCTAACAGGCACCAATCTGGGTGTGGTTTAAGCTATATTTTACCCCTAAAAGGTACCAATCTGGGTGTGGTTTAAGCTATATTTTACCCCTAAAAGGTACCAATGTTTTGTTTGACTTAATCTCGAAAACAAATAAGTACTACACATGTACAGAGTGTCTAACCATCCCGATTTAGGCGGGATTATCCCGATTTTGCTTGCAAATCCCGAGTCCCGATTCATGCACGATCGGGATAAGAAAACGCCAATTTTGAAGATTTGCTCTCACGAACAGGGAGCCAAGGAAGTTATTCTTGTCAATTCGCTGAATTTTACTTAAAAAGTGCTTTTCATGGACTGGCTATCAATTCACCAATCATTTCTGACATTTTCTTCTATAGTCACAGTGCTCGAGTTGGTATTTCAGGGTCTCCAAATTTGAAAATGATCTTGGGATCAAACCCCTAAGCCACCCAAGAAGCCAAATGTTCCCCGTACAATACAAATCCCGATTGCGCTAGGTCTGTAGGTTGGACACTCTGCATGTAATAGTAAATAAAAATCCTGACCAAATAAAAATTTAAATGGTGTCAATTTTACAATTTTAAATTAAAGCTACACGAAGTTCCGATGTTCATGTGAAATGCCATTCAATTGACTGTGACACCCGTAAAAGGTATCTTGTTGTATGCAAATGTAAGTATTTTGCCTTTAAGACCCTACGCGGTACAAAATCCCGGAATTTAGCCCCTAAGAGGTACGACGAGCATCCCCGCCCATTTAGTTTTGAAGTTCCCTCTGGGGGGTTAATAGGGACCTTAAACAGCTAGGACACGAACGTCAACAAAGACGGCTGCTAAATTTTTACCTTTCCATTTTCATTTCTCTTGTTTGTATAACTCATTTGTTTCTTTTTTGCTTTACGTGAAGGTGTGTGAATGGGAAAAATTAGAAGCTTCATTCTTGGGGCCGCACGAAGATTGAAATGATTCATACTCTAACGTTCACGTTATCTATAAAACCCAAGAATTCAGCTTTTCACGTTCTGTTTTCTAAGACGACGACGGAAAGGTGGCCAGCTGGTTGCATTCCCACGTGAAGCTATTGTACTATTGTTTTGTAACGTTCTCGTTGACGTTCGCGTCCTTGTTGCTTAAGCTCTCTAATATACAATGTAGGTGGCCTGCACTCATAGACTGCTGTTGTTGTTGTTGTTGTTGTTGTTGCATTTATGTATTGCACTACCAGCAACAGCACAACAACTGCAGAAATATAGCAGCAACACTATGAAATCCTTGGTGGCACAACGCATTGCAGAATATAATAACAGGACACTAAAACACTGGTGGAAGCAACTGCATTACACTTGTAAAAGTGACGACAACACTATTTAAGCTTGATGTGTCCTACCAATCTCACTTTATCTGGCTGGGTTTACAAGCGAACTCCAATAAACCAAGGGAATGCTGTGTATTGGAGGCAAGCAGACCAGCACAGTCAAACCAAACCAGGGTCTTTATCCGTTGCGAATTTAGAAATTTAAAATTGTTGACATTTGTGTAAACAATTTTCAGGGGGAGAAATCTCTGCAAATGTTGAGATCAAATGGAGTTGAAAATACGGATCACTATCAGTATGTTAGAGTAAAACCAGTGCAGCTACTACTGAATGGAAATGGAAAGTATACCAGAACAAAACTGATTTGTGTGGCTCTCCTTCGTTCTACATGTATGTCCTCTTAAAAGAGTTTGTTCTTTTTCAAAAACTGACATGAAATGGTAAAAATGAAGAAAACATGATAACGTTAGACATGTACAGTAATCACGTCAGACTTACCAGTTTGAGTCCTCTTGATGACAAAAGATGACGTTATCCAGGACAGCTCTTGACACACCAAGAAAAGAAATCATCTGAGAAGAAATTAATACAATCACTGCCATTTTATACCTGTACCATCAAAATAGCTTTGGATCAAGAAAGAAGGCTTTTGCTGAGGACATTGTAGTTACAAAGGCGCACTTAAGAAAGTTAATTGAACAAGAAAACATAATATGCCAATGACTTTCAAGGCCCTATTTCATTTGCTTGAATGTAGGCAATGGAAGACACATGAAAAGGAAAAATCATTTCAATTTCACCTAATGTGTTTTATAAACTATAGTACGTGTGTTACTGTTGGTGTTGCTCTCAGGGCTTGTACACTTTCACAATTGGAGTTTTCCAATTTAGAATTGCACACATTCTAGGAATCTTACTGATGATCAGTTGTTGTTTTAGTATTTGTGCTTGTGAAACGATTTGTTGTCTTCTCTACGATTCAAATTTTCAGGAGTATTTTGAAAACACACCAAATAGAAATATAAACGTTTTACTCAGCTGCAGTCAACAGAAAGCTAATCTAAAAGTTCTGGGGTTTCTACTTCAATTTTCGTGGAGTTCTCCAGGAGTCGGTCTAAATTCCATTTCTATTTCAGGAGTTTCCAGGAAACAAAATCTTAAATTCCAGGCTTTTCCATGAATTCAAGGAAGTGTACGAGCCCTACAATACAAAATGTTGCCTCGAATTCACGTATCTGTCTTCAGAAAACTGAGTATAACTACCTAATGCTGTCAGACTAAGTTCTAGCTTGTACCGTAGTGTCACCATTCTTGCATTTCAAACAGTATTACTAGTTCAGTGCTGCGCTCTACTGACAACTATGACAATACATACCTCCCGGTTCATCTCTGCACACTTGGAGCTGATACTTAGCCGCTAAAAAGAGGAGTTAAAATTTAGACTATACATGTATAATTTTTTACTGACATTACTAAAACGGTTCTAAGCTTGTAGCATTGAAAGGTTGCACTAAAGTCTTGTATATCAGTCAACTTTTGTATTTATCTATTTATTTCCATAACATATATCGTCTTACAACTGGAGCGACGCTAAAAGCAGATATCACTGTTAACTTCATTTTTTAAAAGTTTAGTGTTTTGGGATCCTTTGTCTTGTGTTGTTTCTCGGAATGATCTACAAGTAGTTGACATTGGTGACCATGCTGGCTTTGAAGAAGCACCACAATAGCAAGCTGGTGGCTCCTTTGGAGAAACAAGAACAGAGAACTAGAATCTATAAATAAAGATTTAAAGGGTCCTTTTGCTTCCAGTGTGTAGCCGAAGTGTGGTGGTTAAAGACGATACCCAAGAAATAGACGTACACATAAAAACTAAAAGAACAACACCAAAAAATAAGGTTTCCACTGATGTAAATGGCACAATACATGTATATAGTGGCTGCAGTGATAAACATGACTGGTTGATGATTATCAATCAACTATGAATGACTAACAATTTTGTACTAAGTATTTGTAGTTTGTTAATTTTCAGTTTGTAAAATTGAATTAATTCAAAAAAAGATCAGCAATATACAATGTACCGTAATATACATGTAGTGATTAAAAGAAGGAAAGAGGCAGAACAGTTCAGATGAAGAAGAGAGGAGCAAATAAATTGATAATACATATTATTGGTAGAATGGTAGAAGCTGTAAGGTAACTTTAAAAGTATTTCTCTTTGTGTTTAGCAAGCTACTCCTACTTACTCTAGTATGTGTACACCTAAGTAGGCCACAAAGCAATAAACAATGTGAAAGTTATTCTCCATACATTGCAGGATCAACTTCCTTAAAATAATCTTTTCTTTAGAACATTTTACAAAGCCTACAGTAGTTGATGCAGTCTGTAACACTTTATACAGTACATTACCTCTCCTTGAACCTCTCTCATTATGGAGCCATCCAGTGACCTTGTTGAAATTGACTTTCCCTGGAGAATAGTACAGATCCCATGTTGTTACTCGCAGATGGTACTGTACCACACTCTTAGAGCTATAACATATTTTCAGATCTTAAATATTGTATAGCTTTAGCATTTTACTGATGTAAACAGCCAAATATTGTAAGTGTAACTATGATTTTTAAATTTAAATCATAGTTACACTTACAATATTTGGCTGTTTACATCAGTAAAATGCTAAAGCTATACAATACAATAAAAGAATTGTAATCCACGACCCCACTAACCCGAGGCTATAAATTTTATTGTGATTAAATAAAGATTTTGATTGATTGATTGACTGATTAGTTAGAGGCTGATGTGTTCATCAGTCTTATGCAAATTTATATCTTTTCAGCTGTGTGATTCAGGTATACACATACGTATGATTTACTGGACACTTGCCCAGTACTTTCAAACACATGAACAGTACGTATCCTAAACCTAACCTCAAAGTCTCTAAACTTACTTCTAACTTAAAACCCTAACTCTATACATGTTAACCTAACCCTAACCCTAACCCTAACCCTAACCCTAACCCCAATGTTAAACCAAATTTTAACCCTAACCCTTTCTCTTTATTGACTCATTTGATTCATAAAACAACAGTCCCCGTTAGTTACAGTATTGCACAAAATCTAATGTGCTCCAGGTAACAAACTCCTCACACACCAAGTGCTGCAGGACTCAAAGTTAGCAACCAACTGATCTCATACATACATGTGTGTAGCTAATTATTTCCAAATGTGCCTAAGAGCAAGGTCTTGCAAAATACATCTTAAAGCCAGTCATACAAATGCACCTGAGAAGCATGAGGATTGTGCCAATACATGTAATAAACTCTCATTCACAAAACCTCTAGTCTTTTCTTGACTTTTGATCATAATTCTTGAATTAAGTACGTTGTTGACTTGTAAAGTGGTTGGTTGCAGTGGTAAGGTTTCTCTCTCATGTGTGTTCATCTGGACATGGTGGCTGGTAAAAAGGCTTGACACAAAGTCACATAAGGGCTGAATTTGTGTTATTTTGTGCCTTCTTTTGAAAGCCTTGTCACCATCATTTTAACTGAACAATTTCAACTTGTCTGTGGTAAGATTAGAAGCTGAAAAGATACATGTATATGTATGCGTACATTGTAATGATACAGTATCTCTCTTCTGGATTCTGTAGCAAACCTGAACATTTATGATTTGTTTTCTAACTCTTGACAATCTTAATAGACAATGTACTGTATTAGAATGAACTGTGCCTGACACATCTTTAACATGTGGGAAAAGGTCAGTTTCAATGTTCAAGAAACAATATTAATTAACAATTAAATGCTATTTCACAATGCAAAGTAATCATTAATTTGTATGTTTCATGGGCCTCCCTAGTGCATAAGAAAATATTTGTTATATACATGTATAAATTTCTAGCCTAAAATATATATATACTCTGGCTTTGCAAGGCTGGCAGAACAGAACAGAACTACAATACAGTGTACCTTTACATGTAAGGTACACAAGAAGGTTTAAATACATGCAGGTTTGGATACAGTACCTTTTGTGATGACTGAAGTGTCCGAGAGACAATAATATTGTGGCCTGTCACATCTTTGAACTTTAGTTTGACTTGACCTTTGACCTCATGTTCTCCTGCAACCTTGAGATTAAGGGAGATATATATACCAAATATTACATCCCACTCTATACCAGTACCAACATCTACATTGTTCAACTTTGTTCCCTGCACTATTGTTAACTGGAATGCTCTTCCACAGCAAACTGTGGACATTGCTGACGCCGGGGTCAGCCAGTTCCACCAGCTCTAGCATCACTGTAACTGCTGACTGGTGTGGTATGAGTTTATCATTGCACATGTAGTATGAGGTTGCATTTAAATTAAAAGTGAAGTCCATCTCCTACAGTACTAACAAAAACAATATTCAAGTTATAAGCCCCTCCTCCTGTATAAACTCCCCTCTTTCTGTCACCACAATCATAAATTTACAAGGGAAATATTCCAGAACTTTGTATTAGTTTGTTATCTCTTGAAGCCTGTTGTAAATGTTTGAAACTAATTACCAACTGAACGAAATTAATGGACTGTCGTGATGTTAGTAGTTTTACATGTAAGCCACTTCCTCCCCTCCCCATCCCCCCAGTTACAGCAAGGATCTAGGTTTAGTGGTGAAAATCAGTACCTGCTTCTACTGTTACATGTACATTCTAATCAATTATCTGTGAAGAATTGAACCAAGAACCTGACAGTGGTGTGACAGCAATGGTGTTGACACTAATGTGAAACTGACAGTGGTGCAATAGCAATGGAGAGCAACACTAGTGTGACACCGACAGTGCTGTGACAGCATTGGCGATGGCAGTGCAAGCACTGTCACAGTAATGACAGAGACAGCACTGTGACAGTGATGCACACATTACATGTTATTGTACACGTAGTAGAAAAACAACATTGCGGTGACAGCACTGTCTACTGCCATCACTGTTCCACACTGGTCTGCATATCACTGTCACAGCACTGTGTTCTCCATTACTGTCACAGTGATGTCCACAATGGTGTTTCACTACTGTCATATTCTTCCTTTGTAGTGTCCCATCCCGCATTTGCCACCTTATCACCACTAATTAAAACCATGTGAAACACTGCCCTTACTGTACTGTATGTGTTAACTTTAAACAAAATATGTAATGCTTATGCCAGTTTCTAGATTTGGGGCCTAAGTCACAAAAGACATACCATGGGTTTCAAAACAAGGAGTGGCACATCGCAAGCATCATTTACTAATCTCATTACTGATGCCTATTTTCATTACAGTTTACTCTGTCTGTGCGACTATCTCTAGTCCTCAATACACCTCTAATTCCTCTGCCTGTTCCAACTCCTACTACTTCATATTTTTGAAACCTCTTCATACAGGTACTAGTGCTGCAAGCTTCAAGGAGTGGGGGGGGGGGGGGGGGGGGGGGGGGGGGGGGGGGGGGGGGGGGGGGGGGGGGGGGGGGGGG
>JAOEHT020529767.1:0-38338 GCA_025448195.2 Parazoanthus atlanticus | reverse complement strand
ACTTGCTGGTGGAGAAACCCAGACTTTACAGGTTTCAAGTAAAACATTTAGCGAACGGATGTTTCGGTAAACGTTCGCTGCAAGTTCCAAACTTCAACCACTGAAGCAGCAGGGGAACAAGACAGCCGCCATCTCTTGTTGGTACAATCACCGATTTAAAACAGACCCAGGGCTGTAATTAAAAAACAATATTGACGAAAAACAAACGCCTTCCTTAATCTCTTACGGTTTAATGGCAGAGCAATAGAAAATAAAATGGAGAACGACCTACGGAAAACTGGTAGCGATTAAACTCAGTTCCTTTAGAGACTCATATTATCATTAATCAACTGTTTTGAAATTCAACTTAAGATATTACAATTTCGTTCAATTATGAGCGTTTATAATCCTTCCTTTTGATTTTATGAGCGACAGCAGGTAAAATTAATTTTCTTTGTTTCTTTGCAGTTAAACTTTTTGCGATAACTTGTCCTTTGGAAACTCAATTCTATTGCAGTTGACGCCAAATGTTTCTTACTGAACAAGACTATTAGTTGTATTCCACTGGTTTGGGTAAACCAACAAAGCGACAAGGACGAGTACTCTGCAGTTTGCTGTTTACATTTGTGTTTAGGTAAAACACAAAAATATAGCAGTCAACTATCTCAAACATTTTTTTACGGAGACATTCAATATACACAGCGAGCTTTGTATTGAAAAAGAAAATCGAGCCAACTCATACAACATAAATGTTTCCTTTTATTCATTCAAAATGTCTAAAACGATTAAAACTACCAACAAAAGGGGAAGGCTGATTAAGATCTACATGTACATGTAAGCGGCAGCAAGACTGCATTGGCAACGGCGCCTCTACAAGCTCTATACAGCTACTGGATTCTTATTGCTTGTTTGCCTTACCGATTTGAGATGAGGGTCATCAAAGCATTTTTTGAATTATAACTCAGCAATGAGAACAACTTAGGGAGAAACCTTTTGACCAACCTTTCTTTCGAGTATTTCTTTCAGATAATATTGTATACAGAAAGTTCTTAAACTTGTACTTGAACACAAAGTTGCTATCGCCTTCTCAATAGCAAACACAAACGTATTTGTTTTCCTAGTGCTTTGATCTTTCGTGAAAAATATCACAACACTGACTTACCAAATTTTGGCAACAGGGAACAGATTCAACTGAATAATCAGAATATTCTTCAAACTACAGTTCTATAAAATGATAGAGCGTGTTTAGCAGAAATTCGTTACTGACTTCCAAAACAAAAAATATCGCGTGGGTCAACTGAATAAACTGTAACCTTATTTATTAAAAGATTTGTTGAAATTGTGGGAAAGTTCTATGGGCACAACTTATCTCTTGTTTTGTGAATCCAATTTAGCAAGTTCTGGTGTGTTTATATTATACTTCGTTAGGAAAATACTCCTAACACTGCCTGGCTTTCATTGTTTCCAACTTCAAACTGAATACTTACTGTTCACATTGGTTTTGAACCCAAAAAATTTAGTGATTACAACTTGGGCAGCTTTTCGTGAACAGTAAGAGTATCTTTCTACTCGGGCATTCAGATTTAAAATGGTTTGACAAAAACCATGTCTGATGTTCCGTTGGGGATAACCTGACTGAAAGAAAGACAAAACTATCTCTGGAGTTGTTGTGAAATCTATGCAATTATTTACAAAAACCGCATTATATAAACACAATTGAAAACAGATGTTTTTAAATGGGCACGCGAACCCTCGTTGTTGCTAATCTCTTGTGGGGATTAAATAAAACTTATTTTCATAGGATTTTGTACACAAATACCAGAGCCAACATGGTTTGGATGGGGTAGGATTGTTTATTTTCACACTGGTTTATTCGTTTTGTATAAATCCTGGATCAAACAGAAAACACGCTTCTAGATCAAATTTTTGTCCCTTTTGTGACCTTATCACACGTTTTCGAAGTCAATGGAACAAATAAAAAATTCCATCTGCCCAAGTAACCAGTAAGGTACACGAGGGGCAAATTTAAACTGACGTGGCTCTCTTACAAAAGAAAAACTTATGCAGCAACTGAATCTCAATGAAACTGACTGTCAAACCGGTGCAAGATGTACAGGGCGTTACCGTAAAACTCAGACTTCAGTTTGCCAGACAAAAATCGAAAATCGCAAGGCGTCATCAAGCAGGCAGAAACTTTTGTTCCATGAATGAATTTCAGTAACGTGATTTTGATATAAAATTTGTATAGAATTGTTTTTTTTAAATCTGACGATTAAATGAAAACATCTTGGACAAACTTTACACACAATCAGCAGGTCATAAGCAACGTTTCAAAACAAATCCAGCCGTTTACAAAAACAAACTAAATTTTCATCAAACCTGACGCAAATCTGCGGTATTTTCTAACTTGGTAAATAAATTTCGGGACCGCAAATCTCGTAATTTGACACCAATTGTAACCCCTTTAAAGTTCAATTAGAATTTATTAGCACTGATGCTGCTTTTTCAATAACTGTCGCCGCGCGGGTAGGGGATTTGTTGTAAAATAACAATCAGCTAATTAACAGGTAACCTTGCATGTGAACCATTTGCAGCCGTTTCTTCCTTTCCCGCCACAACAGCACAATTGTGTCAAAGAGATTTTCCCTGCCAACTTCTGAAACAAAATAATTTGAATTAGTTTGGCAAATAAACACTTATGTTTATCATACAATTGCCTTGGTATACAAAATGAAAGTATCCAAATAAATTCAGTGCGCAATAAAACAAAGTCAACCTTCTTTGAGAACCTTACTTGATAAGCTTTGTTTAGAGAGAAGAGATAAACTTTGTTTATAGAGGAGTGGTTGGCGAATCTAACAAATCGTTGACTCCAACACTTTTCAAAGAATGCCTTTCCAGGACCGATGTGATTTCAACTGCACAGTAAAGTCTTCAAAATGGTGTCGTAAACTACTGTTTGCAACTTAGCTGCTGGCAAAACTCCCGGGGAATTTGCGGTGGATTTGGCGTTCGTGTACTATATGAAACCACAGGTAACCATGTTTAATGCAAATGCGTGAGTAAAGACCCTTAAATGTAGATTACACAGTTTTTGGTCTTGTGATTTGTCTACAGTGGAAACCGCTATAAATATACAGTGAAATATACGATAAAAACAATTTGTAAAGAAAAGATTGCATATTTGCAAAAGCTGGTTTGCAAGATTACAGAGACCGAGAACTGGAAAATATCTCGGATTTCTATTCAATACATGTTATTTAGATACTATTCCTTCCTCAAAATTACAATTGACAAAGACTCTTCAAACGTGACAAAACTAATGTTACAGAAACAGTTTTAACCAAAATTTGACATTTTTATTGCTGATTCCGCAGATTTGATCAATTGATGAACTGTACATTTAAGTAAAAACCTGTCTTCACTTGTTCTTAGATTTGTTCTAAAAGCGCTTAAGAACTTGTAGTTGTACAACCTGTTAAGCATTTCAAATTGGTGAGAATAAAGCCAATGAATAATGAAAGCCATAACACGTTCGCAGTAACAAATTAAGCTTTTTAGTTCTTTTGAACTACAGCAAAGAAACCAAGATCGGTCAATATGATCCCTGCTAAAGAAGCTAATTTATATGGCTGTTTACAATACAAGTTGAAAAGTGGCTGCAAACATGTCAATAATTAATGCATGTTTTCTCCAAATAAAATATCTTTCAAACGATATCAAATAAGCTGCGCCAATTAATGATTAATGTGTCCTGATTTAAGGGAGGGTTCCGCAGTTCTCGTAGCACTTGATGCGAAACACCCGGTGAATTCTCTTCAGAGCTTCCATCAAAAGAACCTTAACGGTAAGTTGAAATTTGTTGCAGTTATCATTTTACTAAATAAATTCCTATAACAAACTCAAAGTTTTGGAGTTAATGACAAATCTAAGCTTGTTTATCTTACAAACAAAAATAGTCAGCAGATATTTTTGTTGAGGATTATATTTTCTTCTCGCAAGTAGAAACTGTTTAGCATTTCGCAGACCGTCTAAGGGGAAATATTTAAGTTTCTTAAATTCAGCAAATAAACAAGTTAATCTTTTTACCGTGCGTCAGCACGTGAACACTAGTTTGTGATAGATCTTCCAATTTCAGCACCCATTAAACCATTTTAAAACATTTTAACCATTTTTCCACTGTGCCACAAAACAGTTCTGCTTAACAGTTATTCGCAACAAGCTTATGGGCTCCTTGATCGATGAGAAAGATTTAGCGTAGTTTAACATTAAGCAGAAACAAAAGCGCGACTTAGTCATTACACAGAATCGTTCCCTAAAATGGAACTTGCCTTCGGGGATTTAAGCAATTCTTAAGAAGCTACATTGTTCTCCTTAACCTGAATTTAGTGTTTATTTTTCTCCGAGCCACTGAAAAAAAATATTTGCACTTATTCGTTCATTTATTGGTTTTGCCTAATGTAAGCACCAGGTATACGGGTTTCAGCGTGAATTCAGATATAATAAAGTGATTAATTTTGTATCACTTTTGGATTCTGGGAAAATGCTTTGTTTGTGCCAATTACAGCTAAACCATTTAGTTGATGATCAATTTTTCAAAGAAAAAGAATAAGTTTTGTAGACCTGAAAACAATATGAAAGTTGTCAAAACTTTGCCTAAAAAAACGAGCAACTTGGAATTGTTCAAGTGTCCCGTAGGCATTTTTCAATGCACATCTTTCAATTCAGTCTGTTTGATTAAAGCAACAGTTACTCGTCGGAGCAAAAAATAACCTACAATAGTCTAAACATGGCTCCTATCTAATACAAATTGCAAGCCGCTTTCTTAACTACACAAAGTAAATCAAAGAAATGCTGAGTCAACGTACATTTATTCAGACCACAACCGAGGTTAATAGACTTAATTGATTCTATAGAAAAATCTTTATAACTTTTGACATTCTCAAATGACTAGCAGTCAGTAGGCAGATAATGTACTTGAAACAATGAACGTTTGCCTGAGAACAATCCTTATCAAGTACCAGCACCTTATCAACAAGCAGTTATTGTACTGGATTTAGAACCGTGCTAGTACTCGGGATCGGCACAGCTGTTATTAAAAGGGCTTACCTCACCTGCGCGAGCACATGGTTTTGTTTGTTTGTTTGTTTGCGCAATTGCCAAAAATGGCTCGGAAACTATTTCTCAACAAGAGCAAAATTCCAAGAGACATAGTACTTCAAACAGACGTTCTTTCAAAGCTTTTAAAGAAATTGCACAGATAGGAAGAGAATTTGAAAACAAACAACTACCATTACTCTGACTGAAACTCTGATAAGTAGTATTTGGAGTTTTGAGCACAGGAAAAGGCTTGGTAAACAGTTCATAATTCTGCTCCGTTCAGATAGGAGCCAGAAAAAGATTTGTTGTAAATAGTTTACAACTTAATTGTTCATTTCTTGTGGATGTGATGTATGTGTTTTGCGTTGCTAATCTCAAAAGTAACACTTCTCTTTAGCAAGAACTCAAAGTTCGTGGCCATGCATGAAAGGTAGCTAGAGAACTGGGCAAAGCGATTAGTCTGTCTGTCTGCTAGATCTAGTAATACATGGTTAGAGTCGAATACCATTGCTTATCGAAGTCTTGTACGTTCAAATTACAACACATTGACACTAAATGTGCTACACTACAAAGTTAGTTTTTCCCAGTAAGAGCCTAAACAGTCACAGCAGCGACAGGAAGCGACAATAGAGAGCCATAAGAGAATACAACCATGAACTCCTGTATTTAAAATTTTTTTTTCCCCAGTTACAAGTTTTCAACAGCGAAAAATAGTAGTAATAACTTCAATCAGCACTGACTTTTCTAGAAGAAATAAAAGAAAAGACACAGGTAATGACAACAACAAAATACTGAAAGACGGGACTCTATTTTGAATACTGTTGATTGATGGAGACTTGCTGAGAATTGAAGTCGTTCACATTTAATCCAATCGAACAAATTAAAAATTTCGCGACAAGCAATTTGTTACTGGAAATTTCAATTAAATTGAAGAGATGAGGAAACACAAAAATCTTGGCCTTTTGAGCGAACGGGTATCTTATTCTGTCGTAGAACAATAATCGCAAAATTGCGGGTGGCCTGGCCGGTAAATCGAGTCGAATGTTAATACTTAACATATACTTTTTCATTTGATTTACGACTTTCTTGTCTCATACAATTGTGGTATTATAGGTTTGATAAAACATTGAAAAGAGCACATGGAAGAACAGTTTGGCTGCAAAGACGCATAGGGGAGAGGGCCAAGGAAACTGTTTTCCATTCACTCATTTATAACCAGAATAAGCCAGTGGATGCAAATTGAATTTCGTACGATACAAGTGACGGGATGTTTGCCGTAAATATTTGAAAATGAACATTTTCGAAATGCAATATTTCTGAAGACTTCATGTGATGAAATGTGTGTTACCACTAGTGACCTGCTAAGCCGCCGTTACTATATTTGCTTTCTTAGTTTGGTCACCAAAATTTGTACAAGTGCTTTAACTCCCTCCGGAAGCGTTTTCCTGTTTGGTAACCCAAATATGACCCCCTCACTATCTGCAAATTTGTAATAACTTATCCCAATTCATCTGCAGACTTGTTACACAGTGCAGAACATTTCTAGTAAAATTCTTAGTCTTTACCTCCTCGAAGTTTTCAGCATCACTCTAAAATAGACTGAAAGCTCTTATCGCAATAAAAATAACCCCAGACATGACCTTACGGTCGGCACCATCGCCCTTACTGAAAATTCTTTGATTACCATATAAATCAAGATATCATTTGTTGAAGAGATTACTTTTCTTAAAACAAGCAGTAGCAACACTGATCGTAACGACTTTCATATTTCTAAATGTTATGAAAAAACCCTTTTAGTGTCGCAATTTCGTAACTTCTTCATAATAATGGTGGAAAGTATTTTATCAATGTCAACGGCTTAGGTGGTCCGTGATAAATCTTATCTCGTCGCGACGAGAAAGAGAAGCTGTGAACCACACGGCGTTGTCAAAAAAGTTCTTTTTTTGCATTATCACAAGATTCCCAGTCAACAACTTCCTTTGGAGTTCACGTAGCTGATATTTATAAAGCGATAAACCTGGCAATCTCTCCAAGAAAACTTAACACAAACAAGCCTTGTCCAAAATTAACGGAGAATCAAAACACTTGGTTTTCTTATCCACTCAAAGTAGAGTAAAATTCAGGCAAACCTGAGTAGTCTTTTGAAACAAAAACCAATTAAACATTTCAAACAAACAACAAACAATAACTAAAAATTGACTAAAAACACTAATTACTATTAAATCGAGTTTTACAAATTGTGATTTATTCAAGCAAATGCCAATTTGAAGAACTAGTCTGTTTTGTTAAAGAAAGAAACCAACTGCGTAAGAAAGACTCTTAGTGTTAAAGGTTAAACGATAAGGATGTTTGCACAGATGGATGAAACACAAACACTATTTAGGTGTAGACAGGCCTGTTATCGGTGTTTAGATTAAAGCTGAAATGTACACCGCTCGAACACAGATTTGCCATATAATACTCGAGGGATGAAACTATATAAGCGTTGAAAGGTTTTTGTTTTAAACTCTATAAATTGCGAATCATCTATTTTTGCCGTTCTGCCCCGGCGTTGTACAGCAAATCGTCAGGTAAGACGCGATTCAAACTAGACGTAAACGTTTTGTACTAACGATTTATGAAGTGAGCTGACAACACTGAAGAGCAAGGCGTTAGTCACCGTGCATCTTAAAACTGTTCATTTACAGCTCGAGTTTAATAAGGCTAGTGAGTGTCGCCTTAACATAATAACAAACACAAATGAGATTCATCTTTCATTTGGAGATGAGCACATGCAAGTTATTTTGCTTAACTATGTGTGTGTGAGAGAGTGTTTTTGTCTCGCATCTATATTTACAATTTGTCAATTATATAGAAAACAGCTAAAAAAGGAATACAAGTTGGACATTTATAGCTGGCAGAAAATCGACAGTAACCAGCGGAGAAAATCAAAGTCATAACTGTCGACTGCTCAACACAAATACTACTGTCGATACACAATATTGAGCTGAAAACAATTGTTAAGATACATTAAAAACACCTCATGAAAGACAGTCACTTTAAAGATAGAGCGGTCAACTGATCAGTGAAAGCACATACAAAAACTGAAAACAATGATCGAGAGAAAAGAACACTTAAGAAGCGTAGAAAGGCATACAGTGCAGCGGCACAACCACAATTCACTAAGCTGAAAACACAATACAGAGGGTAAAAACAGGAGGGAACGCTCTTGCGTGTGTTTAGCCAAGTCTATGTATGTGTATGTGTTGTTCCACCAAGAGTCAACAATTCACAAATAGAAGTTAAAACACAAGCGGTACAGATGGCGGTATTTGCAAACAATCCCTCTTACATTCATTAATGGAAGTGTTGTTTTCTAGAAACAAGCAGTATGACACAAAACAGTTTACTTTTGTACCAACAGAATATCAACATACAGTTAAGTGAAGTATGGTATGGCACCTCTTCACTGACACAAATCTAAATAATTTAAAAAGGCTGAATTATTGAACACAGCTGCGTGTAGTTTTATAACAAAAAGACAAGGAGATTCAAGGCAACTGAAATGTAGCGAGCTACGGCAGCAATTGTTATATGTGTTTGATCTTCTGTCAGTGAAATCCTAGAGGTAAGCTGCTCTCCATTCCGGATTTCTAATTTTACCGATTTTAATTGACATCTGTAGTGAGCAATGTTCAAAAGGATCGCGCACACAAACACACACCCGAAGATAATGCCTCCTATTTAGGGCTAAAACCAATTTCCGCCGGCTGAATATAGTTATTCGCCATTGCGTGGAATATGTTTTACTCTTTCAAAGTTTCTATTGAATTAGTTTAAAATGACACCTTGGGGTTGTTCAGTCTAATGTAGTCATTCACCCACAACTAATGGATCTTAAACAAAAGTAAAATTCTGACCATTGAGGCAGCAATTGTTTCGGCAGCAACTTTGGTGATTGAATGAAACGCTTTTATTCACACTTGTTTGAATCAAAACGCTAGTGATAGACAGGAACAAAGGGCAAACAGAAATTTGTCTCTGATCTCGTGTCTTTCGAATACTTAATCGCAGAAAAAGTCACGCAATTGCTCTACAAAAATCTAGCAGAAATTCAAAACTGATTATTTTCATTCAACAATCAGAACTTATATCAAAGTAAAACATCGAATCTAGCTCCGCTAGAATGTTATCTCTGTTTGCTTAAATTATATTTGTAAACACAACTATTATTCTTGGCTATATTTACCCAACTTTGTTGACACGAGGCTCATATGTTTTCTCAAAACAAAATACAAGTTGCCTATATATTCCTTCAAAAGCTCGTTGCCCGACGCAGAGAAGAAATCATAAATATTCACACAGGCTATTCATTGACAAGTGGCGTATTGTCGTCCAACAATTGAAAACTAGCGGCTTGATCAGGCTTAAAGAAAATTGATGACAAAGATATTGGCAAAACAAACAACTCTCAAGGACTAGCGGGTTTAGAAACGGTATTGTGATTGCAAAAATAGTTTTGATCTAACGCACTGAGTTTTACATTTATTCCACAATAGTTTTCCAAAAGATACTCCAGTCCAGCAATAGAAGTCTAATTGCACAGATATTTGGTAAAACAATGCAATTTGAGAAGCACTGCAAAATACACTGATATCGCTATTCTATTGGCTTTAAAACGTTAAAAGTTCCGCTGAAACACTGGTCGTTTAAAATTACACAGTGGGCACAATTATTGAGTTTACGGTACCGTATCACCAATTTAAAACATTTTAAGAAGAGAACTGAAGATGGGGAAACGTCGCGAGACAACAAACCGAAGCATATATTAAACTGATACTTGGTCAAAATATCTTCCAACGGCAGACCGTCGATATCCAAAAAAAGGTAAAAAAACTATTGCATAAAAGGCTGAAGAAAAAAACCCTAAGAAAATGTACTCGAGAATGAAAGGAAGTTAGGCAAAAATTGAGGAAGAAAGCACTTGTTTGCTGAAAGATCAATTAAACTGAAACAATGAAAAGGCGGCAAATAAGCTCAGTATGTCGAATTCATAACAACAGCGCCGACTCGCACCAGCGTCGCAATATTGCATCTAAAGAAGTCAGTGAAGGAAGAATTTGATTTATGATAGCTTAGGAACGGTGAACTGTGCACAGCTCACAAAAATAGAACAGGAGAGAATAAAATTGCCTTAATTGAGGTCACTGGAGGTCCAAAGTTGCTGCGCCCATTGTAGCTACACACAAGCAAAAGTCCATCCCCGCCAGATAAAAGTTCCTAGCAAGATAAAGGAATCTAGACCTTTACGATATCGGGGGATCCATTATATAAACAAACATGATATCAAGAAACATTTAAACGAACTACCCTCCAAGTTTTGTCTGAAGGTGGGAAGTTCTCACAGTATGCGGCAAACCAAGAGTGTCCGTGAACTTGGTGTAATGTCAACCCTCTCCGCACTTATTTATGTCCGCAATAGTCATCTTCTGAGAGAAAAAGCTGTCAAATTAATTTTCTTTTTTGCAAGGAGGATTTTCTTGTTGCTAGTTTCTTATGCAAGGGCAAGCTATACGAAAATAATGAATGCTTTCATCACGTTGCTGATTATTGTTTTTGAATTAGAGAACAGAGTAACCAAAACACGGTTAATTGGAGACCTTAAACAAAAAGAGCACATTGCAATTTCGGAAGCTTCCTGAATCACTAAACTCCCTTGCGGCAAGAAATGTCCGTCTTGCAAATGTCCAAATTTCATGAACAGCTTTCGTATACTTCGCTCGCTCTAAGCTTCTACTTTGACCTTAGAAACTAACCGATAAATAAAACTACAAATAATACTTTCATGTTACTTAATTAGGTTATCCCTACCACGAGTAGACCTGTCAGAAGTGACGGTCAGAGAAGATCGAAATGCAATAAATTATATGAATACGTAATCGCGATCCTACAGCGCAACTTTGATTAGTTTGGTAAACAGAGTCAGCGGGAGGGCAGCGAGCCCGGGGCGACCTTTCATCACCCAATTGAAAAGACTTCCACTCGAAAGGTGTCATGAGAACCTATCTGTTGTCAGCTTTGAAAATGTAGGTGAACCCTTTCATCAGAAATATTAGTTCGAGTGCGCTGCGTTTGTGACTGTTAGAATTCGCAAAAGGTCGCCACTGGTATTACACTTCATCAACCCACAGGCGAGCGGTCTGTATTGTGACAATAATAAGGCAATAAATTCGTGTTCGGCCAATGAACAGTCTTTTCTCGTCAAAACAATTATGTCTAGTAAGGCGTGAGACCAAGGCTGGGGTGAAATTATCTTGCTGTCAGGCAATCTACCGCCAGTGGAGTTGCTTATATACACGGCTTCGTCTATCTCGAAGTTAAGCAGTCCAAATTCAGTGCAGATAAAACTAAAGGCATCAATTAAAATTCTTAGCGAACGTTCATAATCTCAAAGATCTCTTTATGAGCGCAGAACGGAGGAGAGTTTATTTGCTCTGCGTTTCAAAATACACTTTACTTTATATAATGACTTTGAGATAAATGGAACCGACACAACTCATGCATTACTAAGAAGCTACCTCAAAGCTTCTCTGCTTTTTTTTTCAAAAAATTAAACTTTTTTCAATTAATGCGTGATCTTTAGTTATAGCGTGAAAACTACAAGACAATAAACGCTTTAGAATATGTACCAAGAACTATTATTTCGCTATCCGCAAATAGAAGGGGGATTAAGCGAATTGAGTTTAGAAGTACTTAGACGGTCTGACAGTCGATCGACGTGACAGGATCAAACAAGCTTGTGTAAGTAATTTCAGAACCAAACAAATCGATCGTAAGATAACAACAAACAGAGTCGCGGTGGGAGAAAATTGACCTTTCTGATCTTCGTACGAGTTTCTCTCGTAACATGAAATGCCTGCTAAAACTTCCGGAGGACAGAAATGTAAACTAAACAGAAACAGATCAAACATTTCCACTCGTTTAGGTTTGCGGTGAGTTCTTCTCGTTGGTCAAGAGTTTGAAAATGCCCCGTTTTCTGCACGGCGGTGTATGTTTGTTTACATTGAATTATAAATCTTTAACAAGCAGATCCAATAAACATTTCAGTGTATACAAGTCTAAACAGAGCCTACATGAACCGCAAGCAATTGAACGAGACTTAAAGCGATATTTACTTTCGTGGTTTTAAGGTATTGGAGTTTCTCTAAACTGTAATTAAAACCAGAAAAATAAAAATAATAGGACGAATTAGTCGTGGACAGTTTCGAGATCGTTTCTGGAATCTTAGCCAAGTTGGATTTAACGGTGAATACTCCGGTCTGTATTATAATAAATGAATTTTTTGGAACTATTTCTATGTCTCGCACAATGTCGGGTGTAGGACGGGTTTTACATTCATCCCGAGATAGAGTCGCGTTTTTATTTAGCAATCTATATCACAATTGTACACGTCTGATATTCCAGTGGCACAGGTGAAAAAGCGTCTACTTTGAAGCGCTTTTTATCAAACAATTCCGAAAAAAGCAGGAAAGCGCATTTGCATGGCATAGGCTAGTAGCAGCAGCACAGCATGGGGTTGCATTATCGGGAAAAAAGCGGCCCAGCAGGTAGTTTATAATAATAAAAAATAAAATCTACATCGTATAATTAAAGCTAAATAGCCTGCACTTCGACCAGACAACATGTGAATTGCTTTGTGCCTTTCAATACCCCTCATCTGCCAATTGCTCGCCTCTGATTGGTATAGATCAAGACCAGGTGTTAGTGAAAGGGTGTGGAGAACAGTCTCACTTTTTTCCCTCTCTTAAGATAACGGGCAAATATTTTCACACCTTGAGTGTAAATATACATGAAGTGTATAGATAGATGAAGATGGGCACACATCTTTGGCCTTGTATAAACGGTGCAGGGAATTTGCCGTCGGAGAAGTAAATAATATAAGTGAATAGGTAGAAACAATTAAGCGCCTAAACGGATGAGAAACAGCTGGCAGAGTAGGTGGTCGCATTGCCACCAGACAAATAGATGAATCAATTGACACGATGTAAAGGGCTTCACGATTGGCTGGCCGCACAAAAGATATCGTGATGTCAAGATATTTATAGCTGCTGATAGATAATGAATGTAGTAGCCAATCGGCTGTCAGTCGGCACGACAAACAGCAAACAGTCTTTAGAATTTCTAATTTATATATTATTGCCGCAGAACTGCCTCCAACACTTCAGAATTAACTCTGTCACACACAAGCAAAATGGCTTCAGGAAACCACGAGACGGAGCTGCCAAACCATGGATCGCCTGATCTGAAGAAAGACGAGGAGATTGTGAGCCCAGGCGAAATGGAGAAAACAGAGAACAAGGAGCCAGGTAAAACAAATGATCCAAATGTGAAACCTCCGTACTCGTACGTTGCACTGATAGCGATGGCAATCCGCGAATCTTCGGAGAAGCGGTTAACCTTGAACGGAATTTACCAGTACATCATCACAAAGTTTCCTTTCTATGAGAAGAATAAGAAAGGCTGGCAGAACTCAATACGCCACAACCTCTCACTCAACGAGTGTTTCATCAAGGTGCCAAGAGAAGGTGGCGGAGAGCGGAAAGGAAATTACTGGACCTTAGATCCAGCCTGCGAAGACATGTTCGAGAAAGGCAACTACAGGCGCAGGAGGAGGATGAAGCGACCTAACAGGAATCTAACTCAAATGGCAAACGGGATGCTAGCTCCGGATCCACGGTTTCCTGGCAGCTACATCGCGCCTAAATGGAATTACAACACGATGCAGACTGCAACTCAAGTTTGGCGGTCAGCGCAGCCGGGAGGACCTCTCGCGTATCCGTGTAACCCCCAGACCTCAAGGGTACCACCGAGCTACGCGTCACCCTATGTCAATATGGGATCAGCAGTCGGAGTCCCGGTTAGCTCGTACACGGGTACCCAGTATTCAACACAAATACAAAGCCAAGTCAATAACCAGTGTGGATACGGAGCAATGACGATGCAGAATGTGGCCTGCAGACGCCAGCCTGAACACTCTCAAATACATCCGCACTACCCATACTGGAGTCCTCCAAAGCCGGAGCACTCGTTTGATCAAACTCGATCCTAATACAGATATTGAGCTTCCCTCGGACTATACTCATTGCAGTGTAGCTCAAAATATCACCCCAAGTTATATTTATACAAACTGTACAAACTCCAAGTGATTCATAAACAGTCTTCACGATTGAACTTAGTCAAGGTTCGTGGCCTCGGCTGACAACATCAGTCCACCGGAGCAATTCAATTCAGGTGTATATTTCTGTCGAAAGACATCAAAATGGTACTTGCTTGTAATATTTGAGTACTATTTACTTTACAAATTAATAATTCTTATCCGTATGTTTGCGATGATATTGGGGGCTTCAATAGCAGAACCCCGCCAAAAGCTTATACAAAAAGGAGAAAAACATGCATCAAGTTGAACCACATTTGCACTGACTTACTTCGTTTCGTTCAGACAAAAGAAAGTATAGAACATAGATGTGGTGTACCGAAGCTGTGTGTGATTGAACTCTAGTTGTGAATACGCCTAGTTAAGCCTTATCTTTTAAAACTATTTCTGGCGTTAAACGCCAACTTTACAAACTACACACTCTTCAGTGCCCCGTAGCAGATTTTGTGTTGAGATTTATGTTTTGTCTGCATTTGTCAGTCAATGTTTCTTAGACAACGAAGTTGTCACTGTTAGTTTTAACTTAATCGTTCAATCCTCAAACACATATTGAGAACGCTGTACACTTTATAATGGAGAATACAAATATGAGATTGAATGTATTGTGAGGATAAGGGATGTGTTCTCAATATATATAACAGGGCATTTGGCACCAACTAAATTATGTCTTCTCCAGAGGTGTAATGTCTCCGTTATATCTCTAAAGGAAATAAACGATCAAATTCTTAACCAGGATATCATGGAGTTGTGATAGTCTAAAGTAAATAGCCAAGTATTTCGCAAACGCGATTTGAAACTTGAACATTTTGGAGCAATGCTTGTTGGTATTAAAACAGAAACAAACCTGAAAAATGGGTCATTGGGTCAATATGTTAAAAGCGGAAGGTAAAACGCTGAACGACAAAACTTCAAGTAGTAGTTAAATTGACAGAGCTCTGGGCCGTGTTCACAGCTTCAAGGGTATTGTTTGAAATTTTGGTTTCCTAAAGCCTGATGTTTTGCTGTTCCCTGTTGATTTTGTTGTACAAGCTGGCACAGACGTCGTATAAAGTGCATACAGAATTCGCCACTTATTTCATGCTTCTAGTTCAGCCAGATTCATTATCGTCATCTAAAAGTTTTATCAGTTTTTGTTCTTCAATCTCAGACGTCTGGATTCGTTGTGAAGAATAAATTGACTCAGTTACAGTTATGAAATGAGGAAGACCCGCGACTTATGTTTGTTATATTTTGGCACTTGTTTTCTTTTCATACATAAACCATCCTTGAAGTTACGTTTGGCTGTTATGACATTAAATTAAACTTCTCGATAGCTCATTGTTAACCAGTGCGCTAGTAAATTGTGACGATTAATTCGAGTAAGGTTTACATCTTGGCTCTTAGTAATAGTGAATCTTCCGCATTCAGAAGCCATTAAGTTAATCTAGAACGTTTGCATGGAGTGAAAAGTTTATCTTGGTCAAATAACACAGCTATTACCATTCCTATACGTGAAATTTAAAGGATAAAATTTACATACCGCCGCACGATTTGATGGTTTTTTGCGGATACTTGCCTAAAAGCCGCTCGGTAATTTACAATACTTGACAAAAAAATTGTGAATACGTATGTACCGCTTTACTTTCGGTCGTCGTCAAATTTATGTTATATAACCCGAGGCATTTCGTTTCGATAAGGCCGCCACTTATTGTGAAAAGCGTTGTATTGTACAAAAGATTTATTTCTCTGACACGTGCTCTTCAACACTGTATTTCCCGGCAACTATCTGTCTGACGTGAAAACCCAAGATCTTTGTAAAATCTTTGATTTAAATTGACCAAAAAAAGAGCTTGTCCAAATAAAATTCACATGGAGTGATTAAGATGAAATTTTGGCACATAGTGTGACGCATATAATCTCATCGCGTGAGAATTCTTAGCTTTTGATCGCAAAGATATCTTCCGATTTTTGAAAGAAATTAGAAGTTAGAAGAATACCGTGGTTAGTTTCACGAAACCTTTCCTTTGATTGATTTTAGCCAAGTAAACAGCTGTTGATACTCAAGAGCAGATTTAAAGGAGATTTCTTTTTCGCTTTTGTTCCTCGGTGTTAGACTTTGAAAGGATTCGGGGATACAGTGAGTTGTGATCGCAAACTCGAGCACTGCCAAAAAAACGCCGAAATTCAACTCGAGACAGGCGAGAAAATTTCTCTGGCATTCCACACATTTATTGCTTTTGCTGTCGGCGATGGTTGAGCGTGGCCGAGAATGATTAATATTAAAACAAGTTGGGAATACGTGTTGTTAGGGAATAAATGTTTTTGTTTCTTTTGCTTGTATCGTGTTAAAGCTTTGTTTGTTCTAACAATATTTTAGAAAATCTTCGTGAATTGTAACGAAAACTATTTAGAGAGAAAATGATAGCAAAACCGGGAACTCTTATTGTCTGAGGACTTATAAGAATCTATGCGAGGAACGACGTAAAAGTTACACTATAATGCAGACCGCACCTAAACATAGGCTTGCAATTACTGATACGTTGGTTTTAACCACGAAACACATCTAAAAGAATTAAATTATTTGCGTTTGATTTTCTTTTCGTTTATATTTTAAGAAACGCTTTTTAGTGAACGGTGAGGGTGGGAAATCTATCTTCATTTTTATAGAACAGCTTTCCCTCCAAGAAGACTAACACAAAACTATTACAATTAAGACTCGTTCTAATCCAATGTTGCAGATTTGTAAGTTTGAATATATGAATGAATGTTAATTTTTTCCAAGAAAGATGACTTTGGTGGTTCATTGCAATGGCCAAGGTAAATCTGATGAGACCAGAATGTGTTAGCAAAGTGGGGCATCTTCGCCTTTGCTCATCCTAAAGCCAGAGTTTATTGAGTCTATCATTACAGAGTGTTTACACGGAATAGCGATTATTTCCAACGAATATTTAGACCACCCAACCAACCGTACATATGAGTTCTACCGCAGGTGAATTTTGAAAGTATAAATACCAGTCGTACAGCGAATCCTTGACAAAGTTTGGATGTCTAGTCGTGATATGCTCAGTTCTTCAGGCATTTGCAAGAATGGTAAAGCAACCTTGAGGCAAAAACTACCGACTATTTAAATGAGTTATTCCAGTGCCTTCAATTTGTGGTCGATGGCACCCTGCTTAGAATATTTTTCTTTCGTCCGTATCCGGAGTACAAAAACTTAGCATCCTTCTTATGAAAAGCAACAACGCTTTATAAGATCCTTAAGTGCAAAATCTTGGAAATTAAAGACAGTCTAAATCTAGTTCTTCAGATAAAATATGACTACAAACCAAAGATTTTACTGCCAATAAAGCAAATTTGATGAGAATCAAACGCTTGAAGTATCAAGAGAGTTTCAACATAAATTTATTGATTTGCTTGGTGAGAATTATTAGCCAAAACAGCTGGCGCTTCACTCCCGACACAAGAGAAAGAATTGAGAAAATCTCCCCATGACATTATTTTTTTCTTCTAAACAAATCGAGTTTATTTTTGCTAAGCAAAAAAATCCAAAGTGCGAAAATTATTTCGATGCAGACAGTACTTTTTGCAGATTTTGTCCCAAAGTGTTTGCATTCTAAATAAAAATTGTTTTGTAAATGTTAAGTAATATATTTGAATTACACTAAATATATTTTTTGAACCTGAAATTGCGGTATAGCTGTATAGTTCTCTGCTGTTTTACTTCCCTCTTTCACGAACAAATTTACAAGTAATTTTAGCAAAAATCTTAATTTAACTGAGATTACTATCACATTCTTCTATGACATTTAATTTCGCTGCATTTGCGGTCTGATTTAAACGATTATTTTACTATCACATTACCCAAAACAACTGCTTCTGCACAAGAGCGTGACAATTTCACTATTTGATTATTCTAAACGATCAAGAAGTTGAACTTGCGACTCAAAATCCAAGTACTGTACCCTGATACTGTACCCTGATACATGTCTACTATTTAAATAAAACAATTAATTTTTTTAAACGTTAAATATATTACACAGTCTCTGCTACTATTATCTTGCACCGTAAAATCCGTAGTCAATATTCACGTATTAACACAGGCAAAAAAAAATCATTGTGCAAAGTAAACGTACGGACAATGACTCTACGGAACAAGACATTCTTTCTCGCAACAAACGGCTTCCTTTGTAACCGTTTATTTTACCCTCGGCTTAGTTTCAAAACAAACCTTACAGTTGTTTTTCCTGAAAATGTAAATTAGATTGCAAATGAACAATTCTACTTTTTCACAGTCCCAGCAAATATCTTGTTGATCACAGTTACTTGTCTTAACATACAATCACAGTTGTGTTCTATGTGATGCCCACAGTACGCAGGATTAACAATGTCGGTGATCTTGGCGCAGTCAAAACCAATTCTGCTGGCGCATTAATCCCTTAAACTCGGAGTAAATGTTAAGCGATTAGAGCCTTCAGATCCTCTTGAACATAGCTTTAGCCACAATTCACTGAATATTCAAACCACAGCTCACAAGAAAATTGGCAAACAAACCTAAACAAAGAAATGGTGAACAGATACGATATGGAGTGATTAAGATTCACAAGACTGAAGGGAATTCCTCTCTTCTATTAAAGTTGTTATTTTGCAAATTGGCTAAAGTTACTTTGATGTTTTCTTAAATGAAGACTAAACAGAAGTGACAAATCCCACATAATTTAAAGACATCAGTGGAACAAATAGAACAAATATACTGGGTTAGGAATTTGAAATTATGTACTTTACTCTTTAACTGATCCCTTTTGGTGCGAGCCATGATACTGTGCAAGTCCGCAGTGAGCCACGTCGCGTCGAGCAACTTGAATGACACGTCTGGCGTTCTCCCAATTTCTTACAGTTTGATTTGTTCGATGTAAAACTGACAGAAAAATGGAAGAACGTTGTTAAGCAACTCGCCAAACCTAGATTCATTCATGATTCTACCCCAAAATAACTGTATCTGTCGTTTGAAAATAATAAAGCGATTAAACTTCACTTCGGATTAAGCTTCCGCTTCGTCTGAAAAGTAGAAGGGCAGCTCAAAGTCCGAATAATTATAGTGTCTCAGCACCTTCACCGCATTTCTTCCCCGCTATGACATACTTTTCGCGTTTTACTGGTAGAGATCGAATGATATCAAAACATGCTTGATAAAAGCTGCGGGAGAGGAAGATCAGAAGAAAGGTCGATGATTACGGCTTGCAACGGTCCCTTGTGCACACCGAACAAGGTCGTTATAGGATAATAAACGACCCTCACCGAATTTAAAGCTAAGAATACAACTTTGACAAAATGGTGTGACGAGGTCAAAATTGTGGCGAGAACGCGCAAGTATGAATGCAAATTGTATTCACAAGATCAGGGAAGCATTCAAACTTAGGCAGTCCAAAGACATACCTTTTTCCTTCGTAATTTAAGCTTCGCCTTTGTGCATGCACGTGGTTTCTGGATATAGTAAATATTTAGTGAACGGAGAGGGCCGTCAGCATTACCACTTGAAACCATCAAGAAATTCAAAACTCAGCACAATCATATTTAAGATATTTATTAATGCACCTTGTGTTATACGGAGCTATTTAGTCACCTTTGAACCTGTCTGCAGTATTTTCGCGTGTTGATTTGCATTTAACTAGAAAACCTCGACAGACCATGACAGGGAACAAAAACAAGCCAAACGTGCGAGGATTTCTTATTACACTAATTATTATCAATTCTGGTAACATAATAAAAAGCTGTTACTTATGTGTCTTTCAATAAATTTGAGTTACAACAAAATCAAATTTTTCATAGCATTTGATACAAACTAAAAGGGAAAAAGAAATGAGATTAGTAAGAAAACCCCCCAAAATTACTGGTCAGTCACACTTTCAGTTGCTGCTTATCGATCTGTTTGCAAACATTAGTTTTGACAAATCTGTACTATAGAATCGTCTACTGCACAACATGACATCTGTCTTCAAGCTCCGAAAAAGATCTAACGAAAAAATCTCGCGAAAAAATGTTGGAATTAACTGTATTAAGTTGTTTTTGAGCATTATTTGTGATAGGATTCGAGGACGAAAAAACTCACAAATTCTCTTCCCTCACCGAACGACGTTTTTCGGCACTAGCAACACACTTCGGATTTTTCTAATAAGACTTAATTAGCAAACAACGCCACAAAATGAAATGATTGGTGCTTTTTTTCTTTACAGCGATAACAGGTACTTTGCTTTCTTTACTATACTATACTAGAGTTAAATTGAAAGATCCGAGTCGAAGTCTAACTTCCGAGAAGGCACCGGATTGACTATAAGGTTCCCGCGGCGTTCTAATATACATATTTCCTGTATTGATCCGAACAATCATACGATTGTATTGGGAGAAAAACAGTAATAGTCGCTGGAGCTATGGTTTCATTTGAAAGCAGCATTCTAATATATCTGAAAAATGCTGTGAACATCATGCAGTAACACAGCAGAGAAGTTATATTATCTAGAAAACTTAGCACATACTTTCCACTCTCTCTTGTTGTTTATGGCAATCAAAGGAATAACATTTTAGCGAAACAAAAGCATAATTCAGATGCACAGCTGATATCTCTTCATGTTCAAAAGCAAATGAGAAAACATCGCTTAAGGGCACCTAGTTCCCTTTGCTATAAGAAAAGAGAACCCTAATGTGTTCTATATATACTTTTATTAATATTTGTACTGGGCAATTTAATCGTCTAGAATTGTAGTTTTGCAAACAAAATACATCACAAGGACTCAAACATATACTACTAATATTACTTGTATTCGTGCCACAAAGCTGTGCTATGACCGAATGACTTATCACTAGAAAGGCTGGTGCGGGTGAGAACAACTTAAAACGACCCGCACGTGCGACAGATTGGAGCAGCTTTCTTTAATTAAACTGAAATTATTCCAATTTCGAATTCAAAACAGCTCCTGAATAATGCATGTGCCAGAGCCAACTGCTCGTGTTTCCACTCCAATCTTTACTAAATATGTTTTTTCTCCTTTTGAAATTCGTACTCATTTTATGGTCTTTCTTTAGGTTATCGGGATACTGCAAGCGGTATAATTCATTTCATTCTTTAATACAGGAAAGCTGCATTCTGCGAGAGACTATTTTTCTATCTGCCACGGAAAATTCTAACGCAAGCCGATGGAAAGTATTAATATAGTCACAGTAGTAACGCCAATAAACGTAAGAGTTCTAACCGTATCTTGAATTCGCACCTAGAATACTAGAAATGTAAAATGTGCAAAAGTAAAGCAAATTCATCTATTTAAACATCTTGTAGCTATAGCTAGTTCTGTAGTGGTTGTAGTGCTACCACAAGTGTATCAAATGGAGTGCAACCAATAACTAAGACCAAGAAACCATTCGCCCCAAATGCCCAATGTCGGTTCTTGGCTAGTTTATCCCTAAACTTCAAAACGTCTTTAAAAAGTGGAATACTTTTTGTAACTGTTGATAACATTTGTGCTAATTAACTGTTTCGTTTCCAATAGTTATAAGTTGTAAGCCATTTACGAAACCCAAATCAACTGATTTAACAAGTAGAGATAAGTTTGGACACGTTCTCCACAATCGACATTCATTAAACTGGGCTTAAACAACATTGTCTTAGCTAATATAAAATATGTTTTACTACGATCTTGAAAATAAAACTAACGCAAATATATCCCAAAATTCAGAACTAAAAAAAACAAGAATGTGTATTAACCAGGAGATACCCCACATACAGACCCCAACTGCATAAATAACTGAAGTCCAAGGGAGGGAAAATAGATTTGATCGAGAACTTTCTTCCAAATAGGTTTGGTCAACACTGTTAAATCACACTCAGAACACAAGTACCACATTTAACAAAACAGTCAAGTCTGAACCCCATGGTCAGGAAAACGTGGAACACCTCGGAGTATCTGAGTAACCAGGCAACCACTGTGAATCGGTTCATTTTTGACGACCTGGAAAAGACGAAGCTCTTGTTCAACAAAAGGGAAAATTTTGAAAACTTTTTATTGGAGAGACAAGGACAAAGCAATGTTGGAGCGAGACAATAGCCTTTGACTCAGAAGTCCAAGCAAAAACAGAGCTCAATAACTGGACAGCATTTGACAGCACAAAAGTTGTGAATAATAATAATAATAATAATAATAATAATAATAATGATAATAATAATAATAATAATAAACAGATAATTTGATTCAGCAAATACATGTGAACTCCAATTTCTTGAGGATTTCAAACGACGCACATCTCTAAAATAAAACTCAGCCAAGGGAGAATGATGGTTCTTCATATTGTTGTGTTATCACACTCTTGGGGCAAATACTTGTGGAATTGTTATTTACTATTCGTTGCAACCAAAGTATTCTAGCACTACAGCTAAAACTCACTGATAAATATTTTGATATTTTTTATAAATCATAAGAAATGGATTATAGCACTAGATTATAACTAACAAAGGTCTGGGCAACATCAATTTATATTAACATTGGGGTAGCATGTAATATAGCACTGTACGAGCTCTTAACTCCGCTTAAGACAATTTTCTTTGATTCGTTTTTTAAATCACCTAATTATGTTTTGCGTCTATCGAATGTTCTTGTTAATTTTTTTCTCTTGGCGGATTTTCTAAAATAAAAAAACAAATTAGTTATTTTGCGTTTGCATACAATAGCATACAACATTTAACGCTCAGAGCAACAACTCAGAACAACTTTGTCGGTATTCTTCACCATTTTCAAAAATAAAATAAAACAAACGCACACACATGCATAGAATAAACTCTTTGTACGCTAAATTGTGAAACTCTCTGCAGCTAAACCTGAAAATGTTCAAAAAATACTTTAATAAGAGTAAAAAAGGGGATCGTATTGGTAACAGCAAGGATTTATCCGGTGCTGACAAAATTCAGTTTAGCGAATACGAATTTAAAGTCTATAAGAAAAGATTCCCCTCGTTTTGCCAACAGGTTTAACATCATCTCACGGTTAATACCACCAAACTATAATAATAATAATATTCATGATAATGAATCTACTTACTAAACCTAAGGGAAGCATGTCAATTTTATGAGAAATGATTAATCTCTGCCACATGCATTGCAGCCTTTGGGACAAGGCACCCTATGGTTTGCAAACAAAATGTGAGGCTGGTGTTCCATTCATCAACCTATTTTGAAGACAAGAATTGGAAATTAATTTGTCATCTTGTCAAACTCTAAAATCGAAACTTTTGCTCTGGAATTGTTGGGAGTAAACTCAAACGGCCGGGTACATTTGATGTTCTCGTTTCTCTTGTAAACAAGCCTTCGTTCAGTTCTGCCCAATTCTTCATTGAAAGTTTGATTTGACTAGCACACAGAAACAGACCGTCACGCTCATGCCCTATTTTTAATCGCACGATAAATTTAACCACAAGCTTTTAACACGGGGCGGGGTTGGTTGACTTTGCACTCAGGTTTGCACTATAGGTCACCAAATGTACCTTTTGCTCCGTTGGATACCTAGAATATTTTAGCAATCTTTATTATAACAAGAAAAGTATGTAAAAAGTATTCAGCTCTTTGCATATATTAAATTTGCGGCACACTATTTGTCAGCAAAGGCCGTAGTTGCAGAATGGCATATGCTTCAATAGCAATAAGTCACTATTAAAGCAAAACTTCTCATCATATGGCCCTCAGCTTTGCCCCCCTTAGGCGAAGCGTGGCATTAGTTTCGTCTACAGGCTATATGGCTTATTGTCTCTAATGTCGAAACAATAGCCAAGCAAAGGGTGAAGTGTAAAGAATTCGAGTCATTGCAAAGTGATATATGATTTAGCGATCTATACAATATCACAGAAAGCACTAAAGGTATAAAGACATGCTGTATGATTTGTAGGAGAACGCGTTCTCATCTTCAACCAACACTTCGGGCAACGGTAGGTAAACGATAATTATCACGAAGTCAGTTTTCGAGTGTGAAAATGATCAGATAGATGGCACTTTCCTCTCTTGCATTGTTTCATCTCAGCTATGCACTGACAGCAGTCAACTCTGCAGTTACAACTACAGAAACAGAATCATTGCTAGAATACTTCCTTCGGGGTAGTTTTAGATCACAGTGACTGTCAGAAGTTTGGTAAAAGTTAAGTTTCACTTCCTGTTTCTGTTTGTATACTAACTTAATTGTACATTTGCACGAATACTGACAATTATTCGCAACTACTTCGCTAGCTTGCGAACAGTTTTAAGAGACTGAACAAAAGACCAAATCGAAACGTTTTGCAAGCACAAAAAAAGATCAAACAGTCTTCTTAAAACATTTTCTCTCTAATAACCACAGCTCTTTATAAAGACAAGTATCGTTTTAATGGGAAGTTTAGGCTACCTCTTGTAAATCATTTACCTTTGTTGGGATTTCTTTTGGGAGAAAAGGATTGGAATCCGATTATATAATTAATCATCAGGAATAACATTATAAGCAACATGTAATGGATCAATGACATTTAACGGGAAAGCATCTCTAGATGATCATTTCCTCTCTACTCTTGTGTTTGAAATATATCCAATTGATTTTCAATGGCCAATAAAAACAGCTAGACAGTGCCTCAAGGGTTGGAATTCCTCCAGCGAGGATCACTAAATACAGTACACGTCGAGCACAATTAAACACTTCAGCCAAGAGTGTGCGATAGCCGCTTAATAATTCTTTAAATGGAGCTAAAACCAGCAAAGATTAGATTTCCATCCTTGGCTTTTCATAAGACATTCTGTGACTAAAGTAAACTTTACAGCAAACACTTTAAACATCACTCGTGCTTGCTCTCGTGATGACAGATGTGTAATTGCGATCATCAATTTACAACAAACATGCACCAAACATGTTGTACACGTTCGTTATGCCTTATGGTCATTCTTAACCCACTATTTCGTCTAATTTTCATGCTGCTTTATGAAACAAAGTTCGGCTATTGGACATGACATGAATAGATCATTACAAAAAAGCAATCAGGTCTCAACTAACAGAGCTTGAAAAATATTCTATTATATCTTTACACATCGTTGAGCACCATGCATGTCAAGGTCAAGTACATTTTAAAAAAATGCTCCTAAAAGAGCGTAAACACACATTTCTTATGATTTGAATATACAGAAGAATCGTCTTTGGTAACATGGTTTAATACAGGACACCACTGCATGTAACTAGAGCTTTCTGTGGCCAAAATGCATTACACTAAATGGAAATAATTTTTAGTTTAAAATCAAGGCAGAAGCTAGAAGATGGACAAAATCGAATGCAAGGAAAGCAACAATTTATGAAAATGGTTTGATTGTCTTTAATCCGCCACTGTGTGAGAGCGAACCATTTATATACTCGAAACAGCACGTTAAAGAATAAGTTTGAACTGAATCCAAAAGGAGCCAGATTCCTCTTATAATACGAACCAGTTGTAAACGGACTGAGTTTGGAATTTTCACACTTAGGAACAAGTGAATCCTGCATATATTCTACACTTCAAGAGACGCAAAATGAAGGGTGATAATAATTGTGTTCGTAAATCCACTAATGTTCAAAAGTGAGAACATAATCGGCTTAATCTCCAGTAAAGGCTCATAAATTCTAAAGCAAGTGCAATCACAAGTAAAGTTGAATATTAGAAAATGATTGTAACAAGCGAGAAACTGTATTCGAGTTGCCACTTCTTCACTTTTAACTTTTTACAAAAACAAAAAGCACTAATAGGACGCCGAAAATTCTGGTCTCTCTCTTACGCAAACTCTCTCACTGTGGTCAAGTAAACGATCTGAAAAGTCACCAAGAAAAAAATATCAACCCGATATATTCTCCAACTGTATAAGATATAACGTCCTAGGTCATTACAACATAATTTAGAAAAAAAATGTCAAAAACTAAATGCAAGAATGTGCATTGACTGAAAAAAGTTTGATTTTCACAAATGTTGTACTAATCTCGCTTCCCGGCCCGCATTGCAACAGAGATGGTTGCTTTACAACAGGGTAAAATGAAAATAGAATATTTTCAGCGTCTCACATTCAAGTAGCAAAGCTCCCGTTGTTTCCACAAGTCTTTAACAACGAATGATTTGTTAGCAAAATCATAACTAAATGAAAACTAGTACATACATTTTGGATATGAAATAAAGTCACCAAAACAAGACTAGTATCTCTTTGGCATGAAGGTAAGGGGTTGAAAGTGTTTCGTTTTGAGTTCAACATTCCTTTACCTTACGCACTAGCATGTCTATAACTATAATCTTTACCCAAAAATCGATTTATGTCTATTTTGTCTTTTGCTTTAACGGCCTTGAAAGGGAAAGAACTATCCCAAAAGCAACTGAGTAGATCTTAGTCCACGTTGTCATGCATATGTATGCATTTTAGGGGAAAGGGTTCAAGTTACGACTAACTTCAAAACGTAGATTACTGAGACTTCGAAATTAAAGAGTATTCGATCGTAGAACAATCCAGTTAACGTAACTGGCAATGTTCCCTCGCAAAGTTGTTTGAAGTTATGTACAGTGCGTAGAAGGTGTGTGATAAAAACGAACTTTTGCATGATGTACTGAATGGGTACAGTATTTTGAAACGTAACACGACAATATATTCTAAAAGTCCTTTTTTGTTCTACTTTTTATCTTTGGGCGATTTCAAAAAACGAAAACTTTGTACTTTGGAAAAAAGCAATCACTATTGTTTTTGTAGCGGCAACTTGAAGTAATTTACATTATTTTAAATGATATACAGTTAAGCCGCTCTTATCAACGACTTTGATCTCGATAACAAAAGCAGTCCATTTCTTCGATATAGAAGGTTAAAGATTAAGTATATAGCATTAATAATCTAAAAATAAAACAGTGCAAATTGTGCTTCAAACAAGCACAAAAATATAATTCGAGACAAGGTTATTTTTTACGTATAATTTTTCAACTTACCACCGAAACCGTATTTTTATTATTATTTATCTAGGACGCCAACGATTCACAGCAGGAAATAAGTCTAAAAATTTCAAGCTAAACTTATCATGATTAGATTAAATTAAAACTGACTGCAGCTTATATTGAACGGTAGTTGATGGATTCCTGCTTTAAGAGCAGGCCAAACGCTGCTGTCTTTCTTGATGTATAAGGCGTTGTAAAGGATGTTTTTGAACTTTAAACATGAATAAATTATTTGAAATTGGAAGTAATACAATTGAGACTAGCAAACACATCGTACTTCTCTTTCCAGTACATAGCGCTCCATTCTATTTGTGCCTATATTGGTATACTTGAGTGTGTCGAGGTCATCTCGTACAACAGGTCACTCGTTATTAACGAAAACGAACCTTTCTACTGTGTTTTGTGCAAGGATTACCGTGCTATACGATCATACGGCCTGATGCCTGATGGTGCAATATGGCAATTTTCTACTAGAACTGAAGCTCTCTTCTACAATCCACTTCTTTAGCAAGCAGTTCATAGTTGTTATACAAAGCACAAGTGCGGAGCTGCACAAATCAACAGCATGCAAACTTCTGTCAACATTAACAGTGAATTGTTTTAAGATGAAAACAGAAATTATATATCTTACTTATGTTACAAATCTGGCCAAATTTATCACGTCAAACTGTTCCTGCGTTCAACGTATTTTATGAGTTTTAATTAAAAAAAATACACTTTGCACAACCTTACAATTAGGTAAATATTCTTAGAAACAATTCGGGTATTATGGCGTAATAATAACAACCTATATATGAGTGTGACACTAAATGTGAGAAACTCTGATTCATTTTTGAATTTTGCAAATCTTCTGTGGTTCGTTCAAGATCTGTAGATTCCACAAAATGATAACAGCAAGCAAGTTCAACTGATTCACTATTCACTGCTGCGTTACAGTTCAATGTTGAAAATGAAAAGGTGAAAACAAACAGTTGGGACAACATTGAAGTACGAGGACAATCTGATCTACTCAATTTCAACATCAGTCATCACGAAGTCAAAAACTTTATGTACTTTTCTGCTTCTCAATTTTAAGAATCAAATGACATCAAACACTTCGCATTTTGTGAAATGCAAGATGATTGGTTGGTTACAGTATTCTTTAAAAGTATAACATTTATTTAGTTTGGTAAAAAGTTAATATAGAAAAATTAGAAATAAACTGCTTACAAAATGTTTCACAAACAAGAGTAAAACCTCGTTATCAATCAAACTGTAAGATATATTTCAATGTTGAAGCATTAGAAGACATTCTCAAGTATCAAGCAGACTTATCTTTTTTTCAGACAGGCGTTAAAAAATTTTGTTGGATGAAAATGCGATGAAAGCGTGTAGAATTTTGTTTTTTACAGTGTAAAACACGTTATGTAATTTTGGATCGTTATCACAACCTTTTAATGGGCGTAGTTCTCCTCCGCAATCCGTTGGTGGACAGTCCACTTGGCAATTGATCTTCAGTGAATTACTGCTATATAAGACGTTGTTTTCGCGCCTATTCGATTTATTAAAGATTGTTAAAAACTACCTGTAGGCAATCATTAGCGCATTTTGTGTTTGAATCCGAGTTCAGTAGAGACACGCTAAAACGAAATAGTTTAGGAAGAGATCAGGGATGCATATTAGACAAACGGTGTATCTTTGAAAAGAACGCTTCCTGTAATTTGGATCGAAATCTCCTAAATTACTCGTTTAATTTTCGACGTCAGCTAAGGGGAGTTTATTTATTACCATGATTTGAGGGTTTTAGCCTTAAGTGTATGGCAGCAAGTAGCTCAATGGTAATTCTATCGTCATCTCAACATACTTTAGCTGTGTCATAAAATGTTTTGAACTCTCTTTATTATAGCTTCCTGTGGTTTTGAAACTATTGCTAGATAAATACTTAAATAAAAGAGTACACCGTGCGAGGGCCCAGTACTGTTACTCTCTCTCTCATATAGTGCCCTTCAACTTTCCTCTTAGTCTGTGTGTCTATTCCTTGGCAGTTCGATAGACTTTCTGCACTAGCTTCGTTTCTGTTTTAGGCTTCGTTTTTATCATTAGTCACCACCTTGACAACAATTGCTTTCTTTCATTTGGTTTTGTGTGTAAACTGCCGTTCACTTTCTCCTCCCTCTTAAACCCTAACAGACAAATAACTTATGTTTATTTTGAAGAGAAAAATAAACTATAAGACATTTACTTCAAGCACTTTTGAATCACTTTCAAATGTGCTACTCAAAACGTTTGCTCTGCCACTGATAACGCAACATGACTCTCTATTAAGATATTTTACAGCAAACTAGTTACTTTACTAAAACATAAAGAACATTAAAATATTTTTGAAGCAATCCTATTTCATTTTTATTCTTCAAATTTTATAGAGCAACGAGAAGATAACGCGATCCAATGGAAATAATGTTTAATACCTTCAACGTGTGATATCAACACGCAGGTTGGGATCATTACCTACAGACAACTGCTACCTCCCGGCTCAGTCTTACAAAAATGTGATGGAATAAATTACTGCAGAAAAAGAGAAAACAGAATCTCAATATTAAGTACTGTAAATTGGTTTATACGACAGTAGCGTCAAACTCTTTAACACTAAAAGCGCCGATAAATTTACTGCTCAAAAAAATAATTTGAAATAACACTGAGCCTGCTGCTTCAGTCATTATAGAAGTCGGCTACCAAACATATATTTAAGAACTGTGCTTTCATTTGAATTACTTAACCTCAAAATACTTTTCTTCACTTGTAGGTTTTCCATTACAAAAATTAGTAAAAAACCTTTACGGTTTTTTCATCTATCTAACAATAAGTAAGGCCTACGTTGCATGTTTCTTTCTTCTTGAATATCGTACATGGTTCAATCGAAAAGTAGTTTTGTTAGAGCAAAGCCTTGCCATTCAGTTGGTAATTGCCTATAACTGAAAATTATTCCAGAAGATAACTTGTTAGAGCGTAGAAACTTGTAATGATCCTGTTTTTCCAGTTACCGTAGTTGCGTCTCATCGGGAGAGCTCACTGAGAACCAAAGCCCTGCTGAGTTCAGTTTTTGAACCGATCTTAATGTTCTCTCATTTGTAAAAATGAGCAGCTGGATAAGTGAAAATATGATTAGTTTTTCGCTCTAATTTTTAACCCCAAAACACAAGATACTCAAAGCAAGACATATTTCGTTTGAGACGACTCAAAGTCTAGCTCGCATCGTTAATCAATGCAAGTAATCGCGAATCCTAAGCCATATTGACAATGACAATGTGACCCAAGCAGTCGGCACTTTGCTTATCAAGGGTTTACAAAACAGCTGAAATACAAAAACGAGAAGGTTCTTGTACGAATTTTTCTCTCTGATTTAGGGTGATCACGCACATAGCGATCCGACGCTCCTTCATTAAAGATCACCAAGAAACACCCGAACACGTGGCAGTTATTCTTGTGCCAGCCAAAATGCAATAAAAGCGCACTTCTTCTATAATAATAAAAAACCTAAAATAATGTGAGGTTAGATAACGTGCTTACGTACTTCGCAGTAACTCAGTTTAGCTAACGCCAATGTTATAATTTACTTGATTTTTTTCAATCTCGTAGAGTAATCCAAATCGAGCTTTCTCACTGATCCTACTTTACAAAAAAATCGTTGAAATTATAATAGTATTAGACAATTGAATAAGCAACTAGTGCAGCATCTGTGTTGCAAAATCGTCAACGACAGTTGATAAATACATCATTTTCAAGTATCCAACACATGCGTAAGTACGAACGCCTCTTGAGATGGAAATGTTCAACAGTTTGGGGAGATTTTCATCAAAACATCTCCCCCGCTGTTTGGAGCATAAAAAACCCACAACTCGTCTTGAGCAAAAATGCATCAACAGTTTCTGAAGAAATTAGCCTTTGATTTTAGGGAAAAAATACATTTTTCGTTCTCCTTTCGATTAAAATCAAGAGTTTTAAGGTTGCTTATGAGTGGGGCAGGACCTTCGTGGTTTCATACACGTTAGAAAAAGCAAGTGCTTTCTGATCTTGTAAGCACCTTGCCACAAAAACGTTGGACTTTCCCTTTTTCTCAAAACTACAGGAAGTCAGGGAAAACGCCAGCTTGACATTCTTGGAAGAATATCTTTAAAACTAGTAAATAATGTCTGACAGAGTTCATCGTTGGCTAGTTCACTAGCACAAACTAGTTCTTCCCTAAAATAATCGATTACCAATTCAAGATCTTTTCTAGTTACAAAGTGTTCTTGTGATACACATCAAGGCAAATAATTTCTTCGAGAAAGGAAGAAGATTATCAAAATGCGACCTATACTAAACGATATTTCAAGTACTAAACAAGCTTCACGTCTTCAGAGTTTGCTAATAGTTTTCTGTACTCCATTCTCAGCCATACATTGACGGCAAGGGCGTCCCGGGCCGACAACATGGGTCACCAGTAAGTTGAAGACAACATTAAAATACACACAAACTTCTTGAATTCTTGTCTAATATATGTCCGAATCATGTAGAAAAGTATTAGAATTTAACTCGGAGTGCAGATTATGCGACATAAAATAAGCATTTTGTTTAGCTTAAGATACTTTAGCTATTAAATGAACCCTTGTACAAAGAATGCTTTGAGTACCTTTGACGCAGGAATGTTAAGCTTTTGTAAATGCCTCTTATTCGAGTGTCATCCTAATTCAGAAGAACTCACCTAGTAACTGTGAGCTTTTTTTACTGAAAGAACATAATTCCCAGAATCTATCCTCTTTTTATCTGTCCCAATTCGCTAGTATTTCCAACAAGCCTTTTCAGTACAAAATAAGAAACATTTCTAGAGAATATTAAACGATACGAAGCTTCATAACTTCTTGTTCTGAAAAATACTAATTTATCATGCTGAGAATATAAAAAAGCCAATCCAAGTCTAAAAAACCACAATCGACAATAACAATTTTCTAGTGAAGTTAACTGTGAAAATGTTTGGAATGTACTAAAAATCCATTCAGTATGATGTAGGAAATGTTTACAGTAGTGCTACTATTGAAAAATATTGTTGTACCAGATTGTAGTTCTGCAACTTGTTCTGAATTTACGTGACATTTTGAAAATTTACGAGAAACTATTAAAGAACCGAAAACTACCAGTACTTTTGTGAAAACAGCTCTCCAAAAATGATTGCCTCTTGTAATACTGAATTCTTCCCACCAGGGCGTCACATAGTTCTATCTTGCAGGCAAAGCGATAAACAATCATGCAGTCCAATATGATGCAAGATTACGCCTTCTCCTCGGGTGCAAGAAAATTTATCGTTTATAACAATTTGATTTTGTATTTCATAAAGCAAGAGTTCTAAGCATTGCATTTATTTTACAAAGACTAAGTCAACGACAAAGTACAACTGTTGTGATTACAATTACAGTTCCAATTTGTTTTACATCTTCCACTAAAACACTTTTAAACAACGAATTAAAACACCTCGTACACTGAGTTGCAGAACCTATTTCCTTTTGGGAATTACATCCTATTAAAGCACCTCCAAAACTCGCATAACTGCTTGACAAAAATAATGCAAGTGAAGTAATATACTTATGAAAGAAGATTGAAACCTCTATTTTTGTACGAGGTCGATTCTAGTTAGAACCAGGCTAACATTGTAACATAGCTCGAGCAGTGAATACAGTTTCGTTCAGGTAACTACCTGGTGATTGTTCTAACAATATGCTGTGCAGACTATCTAAAAAAATTCAAAATGAAAATGTATGTTGAAATATACATTTTTCTTCGTATACATGTCTAACAACAAAATTTCATAATTCGATCGAATGCTAGAAAACAGAACATACTGAAGTTATGCAGTGTCCAGTGCTTTACATCAAGCAAAATTGCAAAAAAGCAAGAAGTTATAGTGCTGCTCTTTGCTGTCGTAACTGAGTTAATGACAAATCTTAAGATCATCGTCGCATATATGACAGCTATGGGGAGAAGATGGAATCAAGCTGCATTCGTCTGTTCCTGCAAGAGTAAATATAGAACACTAGATCGTTTTACCCTGAAAAACTAGCTTTGATATGGCTGCCATAATAACTCAAACCCTAATTGTGTGAGGATTAGTTCATTTTTAGTATGATTCCTGGTGTATCCTGGATTTTGTATCGATCTCAAACGAAAATTTGGTACGAAAATTTGAATTCGCGCCGTCGTACATGCAGTTTTGGCTCGCTTGCGTCGTGCAATATTTTAACATGTTAAAGTTTGAGTTTTATTTCTCTAGAGTATTCCAAGTTTGATCCTCCAAAACGTAATCTCACAAATGTATGCAATCTCACAAATGTATGGTACGATCGAAATACACCGAATTTGTTTTTTTTTTTGCTCTCAAATATCACCAACACTCAAAGTGGTCAACGTACAGAGTAAATACGTCTGTGTTCAGCAAGGCAATAAATATTGTACATCCTTATACTTAGTTTAAACGCCTAACTGAAAATACTGGTTCAACGAGACTGTTGCAACGCAAGGAAAAAATAGCAGCAACAATAAGAAAAGTAAAACCAGCAACTATACAGTTTTTATAATTTCGTACTGTTGATCCAAAGCCAATTTGCAAAGGCTAAGGTATTTTTAACCAAAAAATACTTAAAAGCTTCCAAAGCACAACGAATATGTTTAATATTAGTGCTTTGATTATATGGAAAACAAACAAAAAAAGTACCAAACATAACATATTCAATATCATTACAAAACAACAAACAATATGAAGTGTGTATACAATGGCTGGATGTTTGAAATGACGGTGCCAGCCGAATTGTAGATGGTTCACTACAGCTGTGTAGGTTTTAGTCATTCAGAATCAAATACAAATTATCAATCTTCGCACGTATTCAGTGCAGTTAATGAACACCGCCACAACACTTCACGGCCGAGTTTCGGCAATCTCAAAATTCAACAGAAGTTTGTGTTGGAGAGGAATTTTGTTTCTAAATAACAATTTATATAAACGGCAACACTGGAAGGCCTTAATTTCGCATAATATAAATAATAAATTTTGGTTCTTTCTTCGAGGAAAAGATAGATTGCGAAATTATGTGTGATATATGTTTCGAGATCAAAATAGCATTGAAGAGTTTTGCTGCAAGAGTAGAGGAAGCGACAATATTTAACAGATGGTGTCCCTATATATTCTTTACAGTGAAACATATTGCCAGTGTTTTTAAAACAAATCATTCACGACCACCATCAAGTCACAACCACAATCACGAGTTCAGATCACTGAGTAAATAAACTATCACCACAATGTTTAAGTTGTCTTTAAAAGAGGATTGAATGTGAAAATCCTCAAAACTTCAACAACCAACACGATCCTTACAATTTAAATAAGATATACAACTACAAATGTGTACAAGTGTTAGCGACTGTTTTCATTGGGAAGTCGGGACACAATGCTGTTGAGTTTTGACAGGTTGTGTTTCCTGCATCACTCAGGACAGAACCGCTGGAATCTAACCCGAAACAAAATACTAAAGATATATTATTGTAAAACAGTTCCTCAAAATATTTCATCGATGTAATAAATACACAGGTGACAATAAAAAAATGTTGTTGTTGCTGAAGCTTTGCAAGATTAATTTGTAAAGTATTTCAAACTATCGCAAAGTTGAAAGTGATTTCCCACAATTTTTTTGTTTATTAACCACAGCACCAGGAAGACGGGAAAATATCTCTTGAGAGAGGCTATCGCGTTTTGTGGGGAAAACGAGTGAAAATGTTGATGGGTCAAAAGACAAAACTAACAAATTATTTGAAACCTGTTCATCAGCATGATTTTTATATGAGTATTTTAATTACCGCAGCGGTACAGCGACTTTTTAACTTACAAGTTATAAATGAAATACCAAATAAACTTGATGGAATATTAAAATCATAGCCATCGTGGCGAACTGAAATTGTAATTATTCGGGCATCTTCATTGGTTTTACACGAGTGGGAAAACGCCAGGTGGAGAGAAACTCTAGTATTAGTAAAACAAAATTCTAAAGCATGTGGTTCGGCTTGCAAGTGCATCTATGCAAATTGTCAGAAAACCATATGTCTGGCTTCTATCATTAAATAACTTATATGCCCGACAGTCATATCCACTAATAAAGGAGACATTCTCTCTTTTCAATTGTTTTATCTTCCTGCTCAATGGGGTGCCAAGATTCAGTAATTAAAAGACAGCAAGAAATATTGACCAACTCTAATTACCATCGCAACTGACGGCAGTTAATGTGGTAACACGCTCCCTTCTAGGGAAGTTTGACATTTCAAGCGCCAATTCAGAATATCTCAGTGGGAGAATCAATATATTAAGGTTATTCAAATATGTTCTCGAGAAAGTACCAAAAACTGAAAGTAAGATTTCATATCAAACTTAGAATTTCTTTCACTAATAAAATGCAATTGACCTCGCAATTATCTATATTTTCTTAAAAATCGTTATGTGTTTTGATGTTTCATCCCCAAAATTGTTTTGATGGAAACAAATTTTACATTCTACGAGCCAAGGGCAATTGGATTTCGCGATAAGGTCTTCGTTAGCGGACTCACGCAGTGTGGCAGACTTTGAAGATGCCGAAGCTATTCATCTCTTTTTCCTTCCTGCGTTCGCTTCGACCATTAACCCCAGCAAATTATTCAAAGATAATTTCTCCAATTTTAAGTGTGCCATAAAATTGAAGATGCTGCTGCTGCCGGCAGAGCTGTTTCGTCTATAATCCCTAGAGTCTAGTCAGCTTAAGGAACAAACAAACAAACAATCTGGAAAACAACAAACACAACTTTGATATGCTTTGATCAAATTCATTACAACGCATCAACACAAACAAGAATTTGCGACGCTGTGAGCGAACGTCGTAACATATCCGCAACAAAAAACAAAAGCTTTTCAACTCTTACAAAAAAGACATGTTACAGTATTCCAGTAAGAAAGAATTCACACATGATACGGTTTTAGGATATTGGTCAAAAGCCACGCTGCGAACAGTTTGTGTAGCTCCATAAGACATGTTCAAAAAGCTTATTATAACGCGAAATGGACGAGCCATGCTCTCGCTTACGGCATGCACAACTCAGCAGGGGTCAAGCGGCATGTATTTTCAAACGAACTATCCATCCGTCAAAGGCAAAGAATAAACCGTCCAGGTGGTTTTGAAAAGATTAATACATACGAGAATACATCAGTATAGTTCACGTTAAAAATAATTAGAGAGGAAACCGCGTTACTGTTGCCAAATCCAGGTATTTCGCACCTCATGCACACCTTTTCTGCATTTCGTTTTTCATCTGTTTCTTGAAAATAAATACCCAACAATTAAAGTGGTATATTCAGTGAAAATTAGTTCTTAGCGTCCGATCAAAGAATACTTCTTTGTCAAAAAGCCTTGGTGATTTGACAGTTCTAGAGAAATCTTTTTCATCAATGCTAAGAACCGCTTGCATATATATGTAAATCTGCTAGTTCCGAGCTATAATTAAATAAATGGAAGAGGGGGCGGGTCGGCTAAGCTTGGTTTCAAGAACGATTAATAACCAAAAACGATGAAAAGATGTCAGTAAAACTGAACTCAAAAGATAGTGAGGTGTGGTTCTGTTGTTTTGCAAAGATTGTATTGCAGAAACAAACGATGTTTGTCAAATATAACGGTCGGTTAGTGTAGGTTTTTGAACTATCAAATACTCAGAAACTAAACTGTTTTAAGCAATGTAAATAATACTAAACGAAGAATAAAGAAATGCAGACAAACGTTATTGTAAGCTCTTAGTTCTATATTGATGTTTGGGTTAATATGCTTTGTGGGACCGCAAAAACACGACACAAAATTACAAACATATCTGTGAGTGAAAAATAAAAGACGCCGAATATAGTTGAAAATTTCTTTGTATAAACATTTTTTCACCATTAAGATAGGTAATTTATTTGCAATGTCGGAATAGTTTTAAAGGAATCGTTTTGGCACTATCTTTCCGTCTATCGACATTTATGATCTTAAAATAGAAATAAACAAATGGAGATAGTTAGTTGAACACGTTTTTCAATAAAAAAAACCTGAGAAAATCTCATGGCATCTAATGAAATCGACAACTCTAAAAACGAAATAGACATGTCTAAATCAATCTTTACCGATTTTAACAGGTTCTGAAAGTAATTCTAACTATCATCTGTACAAGTTTCAAGTGTAATTTATTGGAAAAAATACACAGAAATGAAAATTTCATTCTTGCTCTTAAAAGTACCAGCCTGAAACTAGGTTCCAGCTCATATCTTTAAACTTTCCCGGTTGCTCATTTGTTTTAAAAACACAAAGTAAATTCTAATAATAATATTCTATTTGTAACAGCTGCAATTTAATAAAAATAAAACGAATACTAAGATTTCGTTGGTACACATCATCAGATCTAGCAAACCTACATTTACAATATCTTTGATATAACTTGATTTGAGAAATGCGACAGTCAATCATTACTTATTTCTTTAAGTTTACAATAGAGTCAGATCACTTAATTTGAACAAAAATTGCGGTAGGAGAGGGAGATCACCTAACTCCATAAAAACATGCGCAGAAAAACAGGAAGGAATATACCTGGGGTGCAACATACCCACAGGACGGGGAGTGCACACAACGAGGGAGAATGTATTATGATTAGGGAACATACCTGGGGTGAATGTACCCAGGAGAAGAAATATAACTGGGTACAATGTATCTAGTGGGAGAAAATACCTGGGGTGAATGTATCCAGGGCATGAAATATAAAACAGCTAAGACTAGTGAAGATAAGAAAACAAAAATAAAATGCATACAACTGGGAAGGATTTGCTTGGGAGAGGTAAAATAACTGGTAGGATGTTTTTAAAGGATCGAGTATAACTGGGGAGGATGTACCTGGGGGTCAGAATATAACTGGGAAGGATGTACCCAGGGGTCAGAATATAACTGGGGAGGATGTACCCAGGGGAGGGAATATAACTGGGGAGGATGTAACCAGGGGAGGGAATATAACTGGGAGGATGTACCCAGGGGAGGAAATATAACTGGGAAGGATGTACCCCGGGGAGGGACT
>JAOEHT020528870.1:0-16545 GCA_025448195.2 Parazoanthus atlanticus | reverse complement strand
TCTGAAAATGTTTCAATTTTTTAACGATATCGGTCCTGAAGGACCGATATTTACTGACGCGGACAGCAAAGAGTTAAGGTATCGAAAAGCTATCTTTGAGAATCAATGTCACTTAGTATCAGAACAGATGGAGAAGATATGTCCACTAATATAATTACATTGATGGATATCTTAAATTTCTGGTTCAGTATGTGGCCTTTGAAAGGATTTGAACAAACGACCAAGCGATATGCCGGTACAATATCTCGAAATAGTGAAAATACTGATTTTCTAAAATAGAGGAGTCTGTTTGGTGTTACTCCTTCGTCTTGAAAACGTAAAACAATTTAGGAAAAGTTGCTTTAGAAACATGTCTGTGGTGTCTTGATATTTTGTGTTCTAACTCCAATCCTGTGAACCCAAGACATCATTGTACTTGACCCGAAAACTCAAAGTGACAAAGTGCACGATCCTGGCGATAAAAATTGTAAGATGAAAAAAAGTGTACCTTTGAACTTGTCACCTGGTTGTAAGAACAGGTTGAGAAAGAAAGTTAACAAAGACACTTGCAGTGTTGGGTTTTCTTGTCTTGCTTGTATATATCTCGCCACTGTTACTCGAAACTGATTCACAAAGACAGAGTTCAGCTGTTTAAATAAACACGTGGACACACAAGCGACACGCCAGCACAATATCGCGAAAAACGTTATTCGCATTACTCCGCATTAAGCCATTATGTTTTCGATACTGAGCCGAGTTTGCTTAGTATTTCACACATTTCGAGAAAGCTACTTTGAAAACATGTATATTTTTTTATGCTTCTGTAGTTTCTATCTTGAATGTAGAAAATCCCGTAAACACAAAACGTAAATGTACTTGCCACGACTGAATTCAAATTCGTTAAACAACTACATATAAATATAGAGACAAGAACTGCAATATGAGGTGTGGATGAATATGAGAAAGATACTTACAAAGATGTGTTTCTCTTACTGTTTGTTATTTTGTCAAGGAAAGCAATCCGCATTACTCGAATTCAGCTGCGTGATTTCAAACAATTCTCAAAGTCATATACTGGTACAATATCGCCGAACAATGATACACGCGTATCCGCCAACATCACTTATAAAATAATTTTTGTAATTCCACATATAATTACTATCGACTCAACTTATTTTCAAGTTAGGGCCAAGGCAGTTCTCAAAAAATTTCTCTGTTTAGCAGGAATGTTTCATTGTTTATTTCTTCTAAACACAGACATCTTCGGTGTGTGCGCCCTGAACCATAGGTCAAAATTACTTCTTCGCTTCTTTGAGTTTGTCAGGCTGCTAAGTGAGCATTGCCATTATTCCGCAAGGTGCCTCGACACACGTGTAGGACTGAAAAACATCATGCCACGACAACGGAAACCAAGACAATAATCATGACACTTATCAACTTCCGTCAATATTGGTGAACTATGCACGACAGTTTTTACTAATATTATTATTATTTTATTATTTTTTATGTATTGTGCAAGCCCAAAACACTATCAGTGTGCCACTATTAAACTTGTAAAAATCTTGAGATACAATATTGTCACAAAAGCAATGCAAAAAAGCAAATGCCATTGGTGGGTTTGATGCAAGAAGCATGTACTAAAATAAGTAAAAAGCCGATCCATTGTGACCATACAATTGTACCTTTCTTGGATTACTGAAATTTTTCACACCCGTAATGATCTGTATGTGATAAATGTACCTTTCTTTGTTGCTTTTCACCTATAATAGTATAACTCGCAGCACTCCCATTACCATTGGTAACTTCTGTATACATTTGTCTTGGTGAAAATTGTCGCACGACAGTTTCATATTGGTTTACTACAGAACTTGGGGCCACTCGGTTTTAGCTGATTAATCAAACCGTGTAATAATAGTTTTAATACCATGAACTAATCAACCGTTTTACTGAGGATTTTAAATGGTGAAAAAACCGTGACTGTGATACCGACGGATGATTTTGCTGTTTAAAGTGGCACGTGCTGTGACTAGCCACTCTTTCAATAATGGCTCTATATTGTATAACAGTTGAATGATTCTTCATCTTGTCATTTCTTCTTGTATACTGGCTATCTGTCTGTCTTCTGCTGTGCTTGTTTCATTGGTCTGTCTGTCTGTCTGTGTTTCTACCAGAATTTGTCTGTCCTGCTGTCACGGTCAGTGGCGCCACGTGGCGTCAATAAAATCGTTGCTACTACTAGTAGCAATAGGGGCAGCTGGCAGGGATGGGCGGGGTGTGGGTGGTATCAATACAAAACTCATAATAGTAGGGAGTCGAGTGGTTGAGTGAACATACTTGTTAACGGGTGGAGGTGGAGAGATTTCTAATTCTATTTTATTAGTAGCCAGTTAGTTTAACTTGCTTTGGTTCGTTTAACTTTAACTTGTCATATTGTACTTTGTAGAGTATATTTTGATTTATGTGCAATGGAAGCTGAACAAAGAATAATCCTTACGAATTAAACCAGGACTGCGACAAGTCGATAGCCCATGAAATTGTAATTTTTTTCTTCTTCATACAAAATTCAATTGTTTGAAAATGATTTCCATGTGAAAGAGTGCGAGCGGTAGTTGAACAAATAATAGTTGGATTTATGATTCCACGTCTACAGTACGTCGTCAACAAAACCCGAAAATTGGGGTTTGGACGTTGTATTTCTAAACATTACGGTGAAATGTGTTCACTGCTTTCTGCCTTTCGATCAAGCTGACGTCGCCAAGCTCTCTATTCCTTATAAAATTTGCTTATTCACTTCGAGCACTCACGCCTCGTGGAGAGGGCGCGCTCGTAAGCTGGTAGATGTAGATGTATAGATGAAACAAGAAACATGGGGGAAGGGGAGGGAAGGGGTCCAACGGTTTCTTGCATGGAAACATTAACTGTGACGACTTGTAAGAGAGCAATTTGAACAAAAGGAATACGATATAATAGAAAACAACTGAAATTGAACATTTAGTATATATTATCAAACCCCTACATTGTGTTTTTTTAAACTGAAATAGTTGAAGGTGTAATATACATAAAATGCCAAATGATATTTTGAAAGACATGACTGAGAAGCTTTTTCATAAAGAATATAGTGGTATTAAACTATCAAAATCAAAAACATAGCCTGTTATACTGATATTCTTATTTTTCATTCAAGAGTCGTTTTCTTAAATACGTACGTCCATAAGACTGCGGCAAGTCGGCATACACTGGAAAGACTGCAATGCAGCACTTATAACATAGTAACTTTTAGTTTTGTTAATAATTCCGGCAAACATGTCATTCACGGCTCCATTTCTAGTTTGTCTGTGAATCAGTATCGCTCTTGTAATAGCGTTCTGTTAAGTGTCGGCAGCACTTGACTTACCAATGGTAACTTCTAGTAATAAATTTAGGGATCTTGCCTGGTCAGTTTTGGAAAATCGTCTCTTGCCGAGCAGGATAAATAGCAGAACCCTAATATGGCACGGAATCATAAAAACAGTATCATGTCACGGGATCAGTATAATACGAAGCCGTGTTGTTCATAGGACACCTCTCGATGATCCTTAGATTTTGACTGGGCACGCAGAAATGTACCCGTAACAACAAGCATTCCAAAGGGAGCTTAAACTTTATAATTAACGCAACCTGGCGCGGCGCACACTTGGCTGCGCAATTTCTGTTACCGTACTCTGCAGTATGTTAAGTAGTCCTGGGTATTCCAGGTTCAATATCAAATGATTACGAACTAACTTAGATAAACAAACAAACAACAAGCGACAGCTACCAGAAAACTTAGATACCACACAACAGTCATTATGGTGCAAGGTCTGTCAGAAATCACGCTGGGTTGCACTTCAAAATGGTAAAAACAAGAGGTCTAGTGCGATGCTATTATATATATAAGCCTTCTCAACGCCTTGTTTGCTCTCAGTCAATGCCTATAGCAATGGTACAATAACGACAAAAACTTCTTCGCTACCAGTGTTGGTGTTACCACCTTCCTAAGGTCAGTTAAAATTGCACAAATGCTGTTGCACGACAAAAACATGACGACAATTTCGTATACATGTAGTTCTGTGTTCACTGCGCTTCGATTAGCTCTGCGGCCTGTTATGCTGTTGGCATATCACAGTTTAAACCTGAGGCTCTATAAGTCTATAAACCAACCTTCGCTCTCCAGTTTCTATGATCTCCGTAATGTTAATCCTGATTGATCCGACGTTCTCACAGATTAGCCAAACCTGACTTTAGTTGAAGAGACATCGAGACAATCGCGACAGCTACCGCATTGAACCCAAGTGAGAATTTTTTAAATGGCATTCCAGCGGTCTTGGATTTTTGGCCAACGCAGACGAATGCTCAGTTACAAAGTCGACCTTTAGTGAATTGTCGGGTTTTGTTTCGCAGACTGAACTCGTATCATCCAGAGCAGACTGGCTTACTTTAATAGCCAACAAAGCTAAATGCGGTTATCTAGAATTAACGACTGACTACTTAACACAAAATGCCCTAAGGTAATTAGCCGGCTCACTCAAGTGAAATCAGTTGTAAAGAGGATCATCAGGGCGGCCGTACGTTTGAACTTTTTTGTTTCAATAGAGTGAAATAAGTCTGGATTTAGCGTCCAAAAGTGAAAAGCGGTAATAATTTTTTGAAAATACGAAAGTTCGGGGTTTTCTGCCGAAAATTCCCAAACAATGTCGCACAAGCATCCAAAGCATGTTTAAAACCAGCTGCTTTATGCTGTCAAATTTTCCGAGTGATGCATGCAGTTCCGAGATTTTTGATAAAAAGGCTGATGCACTGATTGCGCTGTGACGTTTATACAAAAAGCAACAAAAAGAACAAAGACGAGCTGAAATCCAGCCGTTTTCTGTGGTGGTAACATGTATAGAATTGTAACTAGTTTATACTCAAAGTTATCTGAACATCGTCACAACCAAGAGATCGGAAAACGCATAGCTATTAAAGAACTATTAAAATAACCTTTTGAACTCACTGTCGGTAGGACTCAGGGTGAAAAATCCTCGTGTCACAACGCATAGTTGGTAGCACAGACATTGAAAACTGATCGACAGTCACCAGCAGGCAGCAGACAATCGAGGAAGGAAGAAAGGAAGAATATAAAGATGGCCAGCACACCCATGGCTTGGGCCCACAAAAATAACTTTAAAGTCTGCACATATGTTGACTAATTGATGAGCCAATTACAAATGCTAGCCAATACGACACTAAATATTTAAGATTTTGACGATTTTGTATCTTGTGGAAGGGATCAGCCGTGAGTATTAACTATTATAAAAATTCGAATGCTCTCTGGGTTTTCTTCACTTAGTCCTATACATTATGTTATAGACTATATTTTTAATGCATGACAATTTATTTCTTGGCAATAACGCACACGAATACTGGAAAACACAGGTTCAATTGAGTGTGGCACAAGTGCGACAATTTCAGACGTTTGAACCGACAGTCGGAATTGTGTCGCATTTCTGCTTAATGCAAATGAACTAAATTCGACACGGCAGAAAAGCGACTGTCTGAACCCGGCCTTTTAATAAAAATTCCACTAACAAGTTTTTAATTTGGCCGAGGTGATAACAAGGCGGCTTAGTGCAGGCTTCTGATTTTAAATCACTATTTTCGTTTTCTTTGAGTACTATGAGTTTTATGAGCTGAAATTGATAGTTACAAGAGATGTTGAATATTTACATAAATAATCTTTTATTTACCTTCTTCTAATGTACCAGAACTCCAGCTGTAATGCACATTAAGAATAAACCAAAGATGCAAAATCTCTATAAGCTCTAATAGTTTACAATTCATAGAATCACACACCCACTGGGATTTCATTTACAACTGATTTATACTGTTTAATTATAGGCCTACTATATCGACTATATATATTTCGCAGTACATTCCTGACGCAGAAATTAAATACAAAAGAGACAAAAACAAATATATTAAAACCTCAATTAATTTTGTACTGCTTTGTACAAAATTCACACTTCATCATGTAATGATAGGCTATACCGACAGATACCGTTGAACATAGAAAACAGACCTTTAGATACTGACATCGAGTTTTCGCATGTCTTCCAGATCAATTTGGCAGAAAAAGAATATTTATAACTTTAAGCAGAGAAGAGGCAGAGAAGACAAATCTAGAATGACTAGTCCCTTGGTATTTACAGCGCCACTCTATAGTATGTCAGTAAGATTTTCATGACTGCTAGAAACTAGCGCCTCGACGGCTAGATCAGAAGGGAAATATTCTCATTAATAAATATGAGTCCTCAGTCATTGTCAACGAAAAATCTTACCTTTCAAAGTGCGTTCACGAACAATCTGTGCACGGAAACGCTTCTATTCCAACTGTGATACCTTGGGCATTGACGCTTCTTGCCCAAGTTCTCAGCTGAGACAGCCGACTTCTGAACTCAACACGGAAAAACGTTTCTGCTAATAACGACACTCAGTTCACGTGGAAGCCTAAACTAACCGAGGCGAGGTCGTGTTCTCATGGACGTCAATTGTGTCAACATAGTAACGGCACAACCCAGATATCGGGACAAGCGGAAATACGAAAAACCGTGCAGGATGAGTCTGCCCTCGATAATTAACCGACTCTTCACCTGTACTGTACAGTATTATCGTTTTACACACTTAACCGCGGATATTAAACTGTGAGGCGCGACAATAAAACCACCATTAATTGCTCTGGTCAAAGTAAGCTCGAAATGTTCGAACTAGAAGTAACATATCTTAACATAAGTGATGTATTTTTAAGTTTGACAACAACATACGTACATTTTTCGTTTGTTTTCTTTCTTACACGTTACACTTCTTAAATTTATTATTCCCACACAATTTAGCATGAGCTTGTCACTCATCAGAGCTGCACCAACGTTATTTATTGATTTGTGTGGGGATCTCATTTTGAACGGACAAAAAAGCTCAGTAAAATCGGAAAAGCAGAAAAGAAACTGCTTGCTCCGCAATAGAAATACTTCAACCCATTAAATGATTAATTTATGAACGGAGATAAAGAAAACAAGATTTGAAAATAAACGGAAAAACCCATAACAAAAAAATTCCCTAATAAGAATTCCAATAAACTTCAGGTCATTTTAACAATTGATAAGGGTTTCCATCAACAGCTTCTCAAAAAGGGCAGTTTCAGTTTGTGGGTGAACAAAAGTATATATTTCTAATAATAATAAAGATTAAACAGTTAAAGGTCAGAGAAGATAACGTCTGCCCTTTCACAACATTCTACACCAGAATATTCCGCGAGTACGTACGGGAACGCGCGGGCGGGGGACTGATGACTCGCGGGGCGCCTGGAGAGTTCCGCCCCCACGGACTATTTTAAAACGAGATGCGTCAATGGAATACAGACGGCTTAACGGGCATTCTAACTGTTGTTCGTGTTGTTGTGTTGCAACTGTTGCCTTGACTACTCTGCGATTTAGTTATATCAGGTTATATTATAGCGCGTTTGTACCAAACACTAAACATGATTATATTAAACTTGTTCGACTTATTAAAATATGTCGGTACGGACACGTGTCGATATGTTTTACAGGTTGTTAAAGAAGCATCTGAGCGTTGTAACGATAAAGCAGTTTGTTTTTACAGGTATTAAGCCAATCTAGTTGAGGTACTTGGCGCTATCTGATATAAGTTTGTATTTAAAACCACAGGAGTCTCTATTTCATGAGGTCACGGTAATATAATTTGTTTGTTTGTTTTGCTATTGTGTGTTTTGCGATCAGAAAAAGAGTCCAGCGGCGAGGGTCAGCACACAACCTGGATTGAAGAATAAACAGGGAAAAACGAAAACCTAACACCGAGAACTATTTTTGTACTAGCCTTTGACATGTAATCGTAAAACAATGCGGAACACTGGAATATAAACCACTAAAACGATAGGTACTCTCTCTTTCTCATTTTTCTATGTCAAATTTGTTAATAACATTTCTTCATACGTATATCAGCTTTGGCTAACGTTTCTCTTCTATCATGTATTTCAAAGATGCAACTCCAAAGAATTAAATCAAAGGGTTATTATAAAGGTTGCCAAATAAAACTGCGGAAACAGCTTGTCATACTTGAAACGTTTTCGTTTCCAGAGGTCAAACTCTTACCACTCGTACGTATGCATAGGTATTCGTTTGCCCTCTTTATAGTTAATTATCACGTTTCATACACTCGTGGTTTACATAATTATATTATTCAAACAGAGGACAGAAATCACTAATCCAAGCTTATCCGATTCAATCATAGTAAACATTAGTTTAATGTATATAAATTGTAATGTTACAAGTCTTATTTTTTTAAGTGAAAAACTTAAACTTATCAGATTCTGTTCGCAAAAAAAAATGGCCTAATGGTCGGAAACGTCTGTGTTAAACCAAATTAGTTTTCAAAATGTATCTTCAAGCAGTTTAGGACAGACAGGAATTTGTCTCTCTCGACTATATCTAGTAATCAAAGCACACGATACAGACCTGTATGTCGAACCGGGAACTTATTCTCGATAGCTTATATGTCACGTTTATTGCTGTAGATAGTAAAGATGGAGCATATTCTACACCATCAAATCATGGCGCACCTCGATCAGTTAAATGTCCTTAAGAGTTACGATGAACATGACTTCAGCGCAGGAAGATCCTGCGAGACCCAGTTGATAAATTACCATTGATGATATCGTCAGAGCACTGGACAACAAATCAAAAATTGGTCTATTAATTTTAGACTTTTCACTGAAAGACATTTGATATACCCTGTGAACAGAGATCTCTCATAGCGATCTCTTCTCGCAGGGTACATTTGATACCGTGCCTCACGCAAGACTTTAAATGACTAGAACATTATGGTATCAACGTTCCAGTTAATGGGTAGATCCGTTCCTGGCTGACGAATAGATCCCAAACAGTAACACTTGACCGTGTCAGCTTAAACCAAGTCACTGTACGATCAAAAGTGCCCGAGGAACAGTCCTTGCTCCCTAATGTTTCTTTATATCAAGGACAAGTAGTGCTAGTGTCTAGCTGTGGTTGAGGTGCGTCTCTTTTCGACAACCCTAAAAACGTTTGTATGAAACAAGTCCTCGATAAAAAAAAAAGATAAAAAAACTCGCTTCTAAAACTCTTTTTTTTTACCAGAACAGTCCCAGATTTTAACTGTATTAGTAAATAGCTAGATGTTTAGATTTCAGTTAGAAATAATAATAATAATAATAATAATAATAATAATAATAATAATTTTATTTCTTAACAACGCATTTAATTATTTAATTATTGCTCAATGTTTCTACAATAAAATCAAACTGAATGGAAAGAGAAAAGAAAAACTAAAAACTCCTTTCCTTCCTCCATCCTACGTACCCTTCCTTGACTAAAAGACCTTGGCCTTCGGGAGAAACCAAAACATGTTAAAGGCATTGTTCGTTTTATGACTATAATGATAGTTTGGAATCGAATACACGGCTGGAAACTGAGGATCTTGACGAACATTTCATTATAATACATATATAAGGCAAGACACTGCGGGAACAAATAAAAAGTTCGCGGAAATCCGATCACCTGTAACTACACCGGATCATTTTCTCCTTTCGGCGTTACCTCGAGCTTCTTCCTCGGTTTTTTGTCACCAGTAAAAACGTGAGTAAAAGCGCATAAGAAACCTACGTTTCAGTGTTTCGGTCCTTTTTAAAACTAAGAAATTTCGTCCTTTCTAAAGCCCGGGTCAAACGAGGAAGAGGATTGTATGAGAGTTGACGAGAGTTCAAACTCTCACTCTCGTTTGACCACCAACTCTCATGCACTCTCACCGACTCTCGAACGCTCTTATCAACTTTGAACATGTTCAAAATTTCGATGAGAGTTGAGAGTCTCACACGTTTATTGAGCGACTTGTCAACCGTCAAGGACTCTCATCCTCGTTTGACCGCGCGCACGGGAGTCGAACAAAGCTATCATCCAAATCTGGTCGCCCAACTCTCATACAACTCTCATTGACCCGGGCTTAACATGAATATTTTTGATCACACCGAGCGATTAATGTAACCTTGAAAGAAAGAAGCCGAATATAGGAACTTCTTCAACTGACGTCCAGCTCCTTAGCCCCAAGGTTGTCAGTTTTTGTTCTTTTGCTAGCACTTTATCTCATTAACTTCGACAACAACTTTTAAATACTAGATGATGACGAAAACCTACCAGAGTTGATTGAGATAATTAGGACGCAGAAATCTTATTAGCGGGACCTATTTCACTTCCATCGCGCTCCAAATTGGCCACTCGCAAAACGTACAAATTGCTCGTTTTGAAGAAAGCAGTCAGTTGTCATGAGTTTGACGGAAATGCCTTAAAGAAAATTTTATTTTTTGATCTGTGTCATTTAATCACCAAATCAGCCTGGACAATATGACATCACAGTCTATTTACATTGCAAATCTTCTTAGCAACTGAGGCCACACCAATTTTATTTCTTGTTTCACGAACCCGGCGGTCCGATTTTTGCTGAAATGTAAAAAATAAAGTTTCGCAATTAAAAAAAAAGTAGTGAAGTAATCATGTATTTTTTATTCAAAGAGATCAGTGAATTAATGAAAATGTTTTAAATCACGTGACTAAGCCTTGTACTGTAATGGTGTCTTGTGCAGATCATGCCCAAGTTTTCTTTAAATAAAAGTAGCATTTTGTCTTTTGTGTTTAATTATGAAAATCTTGTGACATCTTTTTTCTTTATTGCCTCCGGTCCTCAATATTGACCTGAAAAATCCGTAAAACAAATAAAATTGGTGTGGTCTAAGTTAATTTGTACAGTTATAGATAATATTTATATATTTATTTATAGAATTTTCTACTATCACAATTCCACTGTAAGATGTATTATATTGTATTTTTCGTTAGTCTTTTCATCATTGTACGAGCACCGAGACACTGTATAAAGCTCCTAAAACGGCTTTATTGCTGTCGAGCGAAGCGAGACAGCTCATATTCTCTTTCAATGCCCTAACTGGCATGCGTACAATTTCAAAATCTAGCCTCTCTGCCTCTGCCGTCTTTTTGGTCCCCCACATCAGATTTCTACCACGTGTTCACTCTCTGCCCCTGCTGGCTATGGCGTCCACCCCGCCAATCATCAGTTTTACGACGTTCGTGGCGAGGGTTTCTTTCCGTCAAGCGTTCGGTTGAAGTTGAAGAAAGCAGTTTGTTCGTAACTGAAGTCAAGTGAATGGTACCGGCGTAATTTGCCTTTGGCTTTATATTATAGCATACCTGAAACAAATTTGTTCGCTTGCGGAACTATTCATCAGGGCGATCAACGATTTAGTACCTTATCTAGAGGACGCCAATGTTGTTTCATGGGTCTGTCGGCCTTGTTGTTCGATCGACTCGTAAAACATTTTTATGTAGATTTGATCGGCCAACAGCTCGGCAGCATTATCCTTACCTGTGGTAACCGCTAGTTATTATTATATTATCAATGTGGCATTGAACTAGGGCAAAACATCATGTCAGCAAACCATATTTTCACGCTTACAAACCACTGCGATTGAGATTATAACTAAACTGTTCTCGTGGTCCAATACACCAGGTAAAGTCGGAAATGAAACTAATTCGGATTTTCTTCAGTCAAAAATATGAGTGATTTTGTTTGACTTGTGATATATTCTACAAGCTGTCACATCATAGTAAAACAGGGCAACTTGTTATAAAATTTGGGCAAACATGAGCTTCCGTTATTGTTACAACAAGAGGCGTGCCAGTAATAATTAAAAATTATTACCCGAAGTGGAGGTGACTACTGGTGGATATTTACTGAGCCGTTTTTAAAACGGACAAAAATAGACTAAAATATTAAAATAGACTAAAAATGATGTCTAAAAACCAACCAATCCGTAAATATTATACTAGGTGGACTACAGACTTAAAATTCAAGCATTTTTCCAGGTTCCTATGAAAAACCTCAATTTTTCAAGGAATGCCAGGCCTTGAAAGAAAAATCCCAAAATTCAAGGTTTTCCAGGTGGCGTACGAACCCTGGTTTTTCATGACGGATTACTGTCAGTTTTCTTACCTGTATTACGATGTCTCTTTTACTTTTCAAACATTTTACTATAACTGAATATGCCGTTTCCATTGTGAATTCAGGGTTCATACACTTTTTCAGGCACTGAATTCCAGGACTTTTAGGTACTGAATGCAAGGACTTTCAAGGACTTTTAGGCACTGAACTATTCCAGGACTCTCAAGGACTTTTAGGCACTGAATTCCAGGACTTTCAAGGACTTTTAGGCACTGAATTCCAGGACTTTCAAGAACTTTTAGGCACTGCATTCAAGGACTTTTTTTAAGGCACTGAATTCCAGGACTTTCAAGGACTTTTAGGCACTGAATTCAAGGACTTTTAGGCACTGAATTCAAGACTTTTCATCCAAACACGAGTATTTTGTTAACTATACAAATACTTTTCAAGCTGTTGCCCTTTACTTTAGAGAAGGAAAAGTCACTGCATTTCTTATTGTGGTAATTATAACAGTTAAGGAAGTTCTACGGTTAGAGTTTGGCGCCACATTTTCTCTGAAACTTCAAGGTGGCACCAAAACATAATGGTATATGTATATATATTTTAAAACTTCCTCATTGTTGTGCAATCAAATTTAAGACATAACGTGGGGGGTCACCGAACTCATTCTTGTGTAAAGTGCAGACGAATGCTATTTGAGGCCACGTCAAGCTGTAATTACAACGAAAATTGCGATGAAGGTACAAAGATTGATCTCTTTTTTTTATTTTGCATAATCCGCAAAGGTTGCCCGTCGCGCGAATTTAAGTGCGGTGCAGGTGCCAATATTTCAAGTAAATATATTCTAAAATTACAAGTGCGAGTGTGAATATGAAAAAGAGAAAGTGCTTAGGATAAAAATGGTCTTTCGAGATGGGCGGCCAGTGCAGTTCAGTTAAAAGATTCAAGAGTTCCCTGTTCAGTTACTGAAGTTGGTAAAGAGTTCCATTTCTTGATAAGTTGAAAAGGTGTTGCAACACCAGCTGCCAACAACTAGCAGTAATCTGACATCACATGACATGTGAATACGCCTTTCACAATAAAGTCCAGTGGTACAGAAACGCGACTTAAAACAGGTGGGAGCCACCTTAAAACAAAAAAACAAAGTACCGAGAATGTATTGACATTTTCATAAAAGTCATTTAGGTTTTATAAGTTTGTTTCATCGTCTCCCTCAAATAACTTAGTCCTTGAACAACATAATAATTATATAATTTAAATGTTATCAGACACTGTACGTACAGGTTATCAATTTCTGAATAAAAACTTTACTACTAAGGTATAGATTAAGAAAACATTTTTCAAATTTTATCTTGCAAAATAAAGTTTTTGGTTTTGTCGTCTGCTTACGGAAAACACAGCAAGGGCCCCAGGAGACCCCCATCCCCTGCGTCTCTGTTAACCATTCAACAGCACCCTTGAATGTTGAAATGTCCGGCGGCGAAACCGATAATTACAAACATTCAGGTAGGGCAATCAACTTTCAGTCGCCTGGACGTCTCAGACGAATTATTCATTTTGAGAGCGACCAATTTTGCTGAATCACTTGTCTTGAATCTCTTCCAGTATGAATCTCACTTGCCCATTGGACGATTGAAACAAAAGTTGATTAACCTGTTAGGTTCTTAACTCTTCGAACGTTTTTCTTCTTCAAGAGTCTAAAAAACGCGACATTCTTTCACCATTATTAATATTCGTTATGTTGAGGAGCACGATATATAGTGGTTGATTAGTTGCGGCAAATTATGAAGAGCATGCATACATAAGCGAGAAAATTGAAAACTTCATCGAATCGTCACCTGCATTATGCAAAATATTATATTATTTTTATCAAGTTTTGTCTTCTATATGCATGGATGTTGCACGCAGTTTGTCTGCTGTATTATGCTGTCCTACATAGCAGAAAATCTCTGAATTTCAAGTTTTAACTTTCTTAATTGCCGATCAACATTAGTTATACGCAACCCAAGCAGTTTTTTGTCCTGTTATGGATCGTGTTATCAGGGATATTCTGGGCAGGAACAAAAAGCAATAAACTGGTTTAAAATGCATCGAACCTTAGCATAAGTGATTGATCAAAGGCCTTTTTCATGGATCACGATATATTTTCTTAATAGAGTTCTTTGGATAAAAAACAGAAAACTTCAACTTGTGAAAAAGAAAAAATACATCCATTCGGCCGTGAAAGGGCCCCCTTTAATGTTCATCAGTGATGATACTGGCCTGTCCTTGGCGAACGCAACAAGCTGTTTTCTTTTTAACTTTCTGACCTAAGGCCCCTACCTATAATCGAGTATATTTTTTGTTGCAACATGGGGAATTTTTTAATTTTCGTGAAGCAAAAGAAACAGTTTTTTAGGAAGTAGCGCGGTAAAGTTTATTTAGCTGCTTTTCTCATGCTACAGGGATACTAATTGGTAAAGGTTTCAAGTGACAAACGCAACTTAATTTGTCAAGAGCTTCAACGGTTGGGAGTTTAAACGACCCATACACCTCCTCAGCTTTCCATTATATCTTGAGTTTTTACACTAAAAAAATCCTGGAAAATGTCAAATGAAAAAAGAAATTCCAGGCTTGGATTAGGCGAGAGTCTTCTATGTTCTTCTCACGAGAGTTAGCTCAGTAAACACACCCTACATTAAGAATGGTCACTACAGAAAATTGTGGTGTAACTATACAGCAAGTTTTGAGTTCTTACCTCTGCCGGAGAACACCGCTATTTTAACACTAGTCTCCTTTGTCAGTGTGTTTAGGATCGCTCTTTTGTCTTCCGTACTGAAGAATCATCGGTTTTCCTTTCAGCAAGTAGCCGTTTATTAGGTGAACTGCAGCAGTGGCCGAAGTGATATCTATTTTAATCCAGCAAAAAAAAAAGAAAAACAGATTAGTAGAATAATAACAATGACGCACTGTATCTTTACAACCAATAGGAAGCGTTGAGCTATTTGTAAAAAAAATAATAGCGTCGCAGGTACTAAGTTTCATGTTTGGAGGAAAGTCTTACTTGTATTCATTTTCATATAACTGCATTAATATTTAACTGACGCTTCCGACAGCTTTCAGTGCTAGTCACGAACCAATTGACCAGCAAAAATTACCGGCTTCGTTCATTCTCTTCAGTCTAGATTTGTGAACAATTTAGTACTAAGTATTGTGCATTAATCTCGAGGGTTGGATAGTTTGTCATCGTATGATTTGGAGTTAGATTCATTAACCCTCTAAACCAATAAAGAAACACGAAGTAATTCTATCTAGACCGCAGAGTGTTCTCGACAAATAGCTTTAAGGTATTGTAGACGGTATTCAACAACATATAAATTTATAAAAAACATGGAAGGAATGCCTAATTACCCCAGATTTCTTATCACTCAAATATTCTTTTAGTTTTAGCGCAGAATGAATTTATGAAAATAGAGTCTATGGAAACTCACCTGCGCTCCAAAACGCGTTGGATTAAATCATTTTTTTTTATGTTTATCTCATAAACCCATTTTAATTACCAAAAATATATAGAATGATAAAAACAATCAAGTTGTCACTTTCTAAGAGCGCTCTTAAGTTACAGAAGGAGACATTTTCAATTTTCCTCCCAATTAGTAAACATAATAGCAGTAGTAATACCGCCAAGACCCTCCTACTAGAGTTTCATGTCAAGTTTAACCAAATTCACACCACAATTATTAGAAAACAGATTAACAACGAGCAAATGAATCGAACTGATTTTTGCACAGCCAGGCGCACGACGCCGTGAAAGTAGTATAGAAAATCGAAGTATTTTTTAATTGAATACGTACTTTGAAATGCCCTGATTTATGGACAAGAAAAACTCCAGATAATCTAATATTACAAACATCGGGGTATTGTGACGGGGTAATTTTAGCAATATTATGTTCACAAGTAGAGCACACAAACTAATTTTGTTTTTAGACATTTTAACAAAAATTCAATCAAAGGATTTCGAAGGCCGTTTCTTTGTGTGCACCTACTGTTTATCCAAAAAATGAATTGTAAGAAATGAAAATTTGATGTCAACAATTCAAGACGTATTGTGACACTTAGTTTCGGCCTTTCTTTCCAGTTTTATTGATGACCGGAAAATTTTCCTATTAAAATATTGAAAAATTAAATTGACATATCATAGCATCACTATGACAACCATTTGAAGACGTAACTTTCCACTATTGAACAATATTATCCGGTTAAATGGAAGTAAGGATCGATGATTTCTCAGGCGCCGTTTGTTTGTGGATGCAAACTTATAAGTTCGCTCTTGTGTATACATGTATATGCGTATGTGTGAGCGCGTTAAACAAAACGTTTCGGTGACTTCGTCACTATGAAATTTTTGTAATCGTAGTTTTGTTCTTATTTTGTTCCTATATATATGTACACTTTATGCTATTTATTTATTTATTTATTTATTTATTAATAACACTTCCATCATGAATGATGAGGAGGCATACAGCAGAGCTTAAG
>JAOEHT020527974.1:0-16554 GCA_025448195.2 Parazoanthus atlanticus | reverse complement strand
TTATTTTTATTTCCTCCTCCGACCCTGTCCTTCTACAAAAAAAATCCGTAAACCTAATAAATAAAAAACTGTAGCCTTATGAAGCCAGCTCATCCAAGTAGATCTAAAATCAAGGTCAGCCTTGATACATCTTAATTTCATCCATCTGCTCTTTTCATTTTTACAATAAATAGCATTAAAAAATAAAACTCTGTATCTTAGTAATAAATGCTGATCATCTGCTCTTTTCATTTTTACAATGCATAGCTAAATAAAAATAAAAATAAAACTATTTCTCAGTAATAAATGCTGATCATCTGCTCTTTTCATTTTTACAACACATAGCTATATAAAAATAAAAATAATAATCAGTAGCCAATGCTGATCATCTGCTCTTTTCATTTTTAAAATAAATAGCTCAATAAAAAAAACTCTATATCTCAGTAATCATGTTTGTATACATGTATAAATACATTTGATTTAAAACGATTGAAACACATCAAAACATATTCAAGATTTTTGCAAATGATAATTTTTGACATTACAACATAGCAGGATGCAATGATTTTTTCTGTAACCTTGTTTGGAATAGGCAGATACTGTTTAGTCTTGGTAATATTAAGAAACAATTTTTAGCTACCAAAATTATATTGTTGATTCTGAAGTCTCACTTTTGCAAAGCTACTGAAAACCTCTTACATGCACACTTAAGAAGTTGCAAAAGAAGTTGACTGAAGTGTTATCCTAACGAATTTCTGCAAGAAATAGGAAGTCTCATGGATACATAATAATTCAGGTATTTTTCTTAGCAAATCACCTTCGTTTCTAGCCACTCTTAGTTATATTAAACAAAGGACATTTCCTACCGAAAAACACCTGATTATGTACTCAAAGCACTGCATTTAAGTCACTCTCCAAATAAGTGTCAAGAGCTTGCTCATCAGGGTGATCATTAAGTATTGTTGCCACTACGCCTTCTGTGAGTTTTGGGTCCTCCTTTCTAAAAGAACTAGCATATTCTTCCCTGGAAATGTTATACTTTGATAGCTTTTCTTGAATGCCATCTGTATTTGGAAGAACCTTGTAGAACACATGTAACTTGTAGATTGTTTTGTGAACACCCAGTCCCTCCCGCTGCAGCACCTCCATAGCCTCTTTGACAGGCTTTGCCCCAGGGCGGCAGCGAGAAGAAAAGCTAGCAACCACACGCTTTACAGTGGTATATGGGCCGTTCATGGCCACTATTTGTTGAGCAATATCGCCTTGTTCAACCCCTACATGTACTTTCACGCTCTGTGAACTAGGATTCAACTCTGTGGCCTAAGGACAGAAAGATAGTACAAAACAAGTATTAACAAATTGAAAAGATTTACCATTGGGAAATAAATGTAAATAATAATGATTTAATTGTTAATCTGCTGTAGCGGCCAGAAGGGCACAGATGCCAGCCTTCGAGCTTTGAAAGGTAGGTGGTGTGGTGTATTTTGGACCCCAAAATGTTCTCCTTGTTCTTGTTACATTTCTATAACATGTAAAAGGTTTTGAATTTTTTGGAGATGAGGTTTCAATGTGCCACAGTTACTAAAACACAACTGTAAGCAGCATGTCCGTGTTCATGTGATTTAAACTTGCAGTGATTATTACATTCATCAGTCGATGACTAATGTTTAGAAGACATTGTGGTCTCTAACGAGAGCTGAAAAAACAATACGAAATACATCTTTTTGTTGGTGGTTTTTTTTCAAAGCTTGCGGTAACATTATCGCATGCGGTAACTAGGGAGTTTTCACCGAAAACTCAAGGTTACTGCATGTGATAAGTTAACAGAAGCTTCGAAAAATGGGCCCCTGGTCACATAGATAAGGCGGTTGCTAATGAAAGCTTAAAATAACAGAAAATGTATGGCACTTAAAACAGGGATACTGGTTGTTATAGGAGCTGTCTGCTTACGAGAGGGGTCGCTCAGAGAGTTTTGACTGTACTGTAGTCCTGGCACAAGTGGCCAAAAAGGTCGAGCACTGATATCAGCTAAATACAAGTAGTATTCATTGCAATGGAGCTCGTTTTTATAACTTAAGGAGAGAACTTACAATTTCTGAGATGCCCTTGTAGGTCTTCAGCACTTCAAGCAATGCAGTGGCCATGTTGATAGTTGTGAGTGATATTCCCTGGATAGTTCCACCTAAAAAAAATGTGTCGAAGTGTCACATATTAGAAGTAGAAAAAACACAGGTTACCAATTACATGCAGTTCTAAGGGAAATTAACTCTAGTTTGCATGTTCAAGGTTTACAAGACAAATAAAATAAAAGTGTGAAACTGTTGTTGGGTCACATTTCTCTGTAGAGCCTAAACAAATACATGTAAAGGGAAGCTTTTTCAATATTAAAGAATCAAAGGCAGAATTAGGTATAACCCAAACAACACCTACACGTGCGCATGTAGCTGTGAGCTACATGTAGCTCACAGCATTTTTTGGTTGTAATTGATCACTCCTCTCCTAAAATGAATGTTATTTAACAAATAGATATCCTTTTCCCATGCGTCTGTACTTTAATAGATACATGGACATGACAGTGTGTCATGAACAAAAACGTATGCTAGGAGACAAGGTCAAGTGGCATGACTGTTGTTCATGATGTGCTGTGGCATCTTCCATGTATCTACTAAAGTACAGACGCATGGGAAAAGGAGATCTATCTATTTTTTTCCCCCATGAAAACACAGAAAAAAAACCTCCCGCACACTGACAGATGGCTGTTGTTTTGGAGGCACGTGTGTGCTGATGTCAGCCCTGTGTGTCTGTACTCTACTGTAATAACACATGGCTCTTGACCAATCAGAGCGCATGAATTTCTAGTGCTATTGTATAAAATCTAATTTTATTTTATTTTATTCACTGGATATCTTACCATTAAAAATAAAGTAAGCTCTCAGTTAGACCCTAACCCTGTTCTCTGAGTAACCTCCCCTGTGGTTAAAGGGTTTCTAGAAGTATTATACAAGTACTTCTCACCTGTTTGGAGCTTCAACGTCTTGTCGAGCCTGCTGTATAGGACATGCATATTCAATGCAAGTCTTAAAACCTGCTTGTTCCTTTTTGAGTTGTGGCATTCAGCACTGCCACGACTTGAAGCAGCCTGGCTTGATGGCAGAACATTCTCCTGTGGCTTTGCAAACTTGAAGAATGCTTCCTTCGCACTTTTGCTTAGTGTGTATCTGACTTGCTGATCAGCATTGTGTTCAGTGTATATTTGTTCGTAAACTGACTTTAGTGACCTGCAATTTGCTGGATACTCCTTGAACCTCTCACACAGGTCGGCCATTGCCTCCAGATCTTTCTCTACCCTCTTTTGATATACAAATAGCATTCAATCATCTAGGCCATTTTCAGCGCCAAGTAGTTTTGGCCAGGCTTTTTCCAGGAACTGCCTTGGAGTAGTAAATACCAGCAGTGAGGCGCTTGCAGAAGGGATGCCGGTACGTTTAGAATGGTTTCCCTTTCTGACGAACCAACAATCCCCATCGAAACATTTGGAGAGTCTTTCCATTGAAAGATTTACATCGGATTTTGATGGATAGGTGAGCTTCAAGAGGAAGGCGTGGGCCTCATCGACACAGATAATAAGGAACAGTTGAAGAGGAAACAAAATGGTTAAACCATTGGCTGAAGCCACATCAATTAAAATGTTCTTCTCAAATTTTGGCTCGATATGCTCCACAATTGGGTTGATACAACCATGGTGACATACTGTCCCCGAGGGCGCCACTGCGACCACAAAAAGGTTTCCTTTTTCCTCGTAAGATGAAAAAACCTCCACAACAGACTTCCCAATGAGTGCGCTCGTGCACGTCAAGGAGCTCAGGAGCAACAGCTCACGTGTTGTCCCGTGGCTGCCAGCAAAAACGGTTAGCCAATTGTGCAGTTCAGCGGGAACGACCTCTTCAAAAGGAAAAACCACTTCTGAAAGTCTCGCTTCTAGTTCTGATATATTTTTAACTTCACTTTCTCCTTCCATGGAGGAAAAAAGCGAGAACAAACAGCGAGATATGATGAACACTAGATGCTTGCTTGAATGGCGCGCAGAATAGAAATACCGTGAAGCATTGTGGGTAATGTCTAAAGTCACCCCCGTTGCATAGCGCGTGGGCCATAAATTGATGGAAAGTTAGAGAATCCATAACTAACTTCCCGCACGCCTGAGCAAACGAGGTTTAAGAGATATTTATTATCGAGCATTTTTCGAATTCTCTTTCTTGTTTTGATTCGGAAATAAAAACTTATTATATATCGCTACTGCCTCTGACATCTAACGGACCGTGATTTTAATAACTAGGACAGGGATTTGGCAAAAAAAAAAACAGAAACAAAAACAAAAACAAAAACAAACAAAAAAAGACCGGGAAGGGGGATTCAGGACCCTTCTTGTAGTCATGGCGTTTTAACGTGGGCTTCCTGTGCGCGTAGGGACTGTGAGGCAGCACGAGGCGTGGCTCGCCACCACCCCCTACAACTACGACACAATGAAAAGTTTAAGGAAAACAATTTTAATTCAACAAGAAACCAACTAAATGTAAATACAGAGCTTCTATCAATGCAGCATCTACATAACATGATTAACCTCAAAAGTAACTGCAACATTTCATTTCAGTATTACCTGAACGCACTGCAAACTTATTATTTTTGGAGTGAGAAACTACTTTTGTGAAAAGTATAATATTAACACAATCTCAAGATGCTTTAAAATGTCAATGATCAATCTGATTGAATTTTAAATGTGTTATCAAATAAACAATTTAATCCTTGGAAATATTATTGGTCAGGAACCAAAAACCTCTTAATGTATTGTCCTGTTGGTTTCTCACTGTATGATTATACAAAAAAATGGCCCAAGCGGCCTGCAAAACGAAAGCTGATAGCTGATCATAATAAGCTGATAAAACTATAAATAGACTACACTCGCTTCCGTAAGTCTGTGACTCGAAGAGTATTAGCCAACGATCGTCCTTTGTAACAACATTAAATTTGAGACAAACGAATGATTGTTTGTACAGCTTGTCCATCCATGGGCAAACGAAATCCACTATAAAATCAAAACCACTGCAAAACTCAAAATGATTGTGACTACTCTTACATTTACATCAGCCACTGTATACTGTATGAGCTCATCAGGGCATTTGCATATTGTTTTCAACCTGGCTCAAGTAAAACTGCCTGAAGAGTACTGCCTGTTTCTTTATGCTTTCAACTTTTTTTGCTAGAGCAAGCTCTGTTTTCTTGGAAATCGGAACAGTGATCTCCTTTGCAGATTCTGTGATGGATACAATGTCATTAAAGACTTTGCAAACATTTTCAGTGGTAGCTTCTCCGAGTTGCTTGATTAGCTTATCAACAATAACTTCTACAAGGATGTGTTCCAAATTTGTCCAAGCCGGATTTGATAAACCTTCATTTTTACTTTGCATGAAGGATAAACTGTTTGTTGCTGCAGTTTGTAGACCATGTCTATTGCGCTTTCTGGGCAGTCGTTTACTGACCTCGGGTCTTTTACCAATTGTGTTAGAACAATTATTACATTTGCATAACTCTGTACATGCTTTCCAGTCACGGTAACATGGGCAGAGTGTCCTACGTCCCCCAGGTTCCTGATAACAGAATTTGCTTGAGGACTTCTTAGCAGCTCCTCTCCCACAACCACAACCCCCTTTCTCCTCTTTTTTTGCACTAGGTGCATCTGCTCCCTCTTCGCATTTTGGAGCAGTGTTTTGTTCACAGTTTGCTCCATCTTGTTTTTCTACCACAGAGTCATAGTGTCCACGGCCAAAATGATTGAAGGCAAGATACAAAGTTTGCTCTGTACAAATGTCGAGAAGTGGGGTAACTGGGATAAGTGGAAAGTTTTCCATCGATGTAAACAATACCATATTCACTCTCAGCACATTTGCCAAGGACAAAACCATCACATTGCCTATCTCTCCACTATAGACTCCACACTGCTTGAAGCCTGAAACCTGTTCTTCATATTCACTGTTGTTGTCGGTTATGTACCCTTCATAATTAGCCCTGTTCTGAAGCATTTCGGAAACCATCAAACCTCTCAATTGAGCAATCGCTGACTTTTCATTGTCCTGTAACGCATTGAATCCAATATTTTGTAGGTGTTGAACCAGATCACAGTTCCCAGTTGATATCATTTGTTTTAATTGGAAAATTACACTTGAAAACAAACAATCACCATCAGGTGCAACAGGTATTTTTGTAAAGTTGTAGTTGCAAAGAAGTTCCTCAAGCTTAGTATTTGTATTTAAATCACATTCAGATAACATTGTTCCAAAGGAAAACAGTGCATTACTTCCCATCAGATGGAAGTGATTAGTATTCACAGCTTGATTGATGACACTTGGTAGATCTTTAACTATGCTGTATAAGTTGAGAGCATGTGCAAATGCTGCATTTCCAATGTCTTTGAAATCTATACCATTGTTATCCTTGTCCAGTAGATAGTCAGTTTCACAGTTGCTAGCATCATCAAAAGCCCTACCCATGACATCCTGTATTTCATTCAAAGAATAGCAACAATTCTCATATGATGCAGGAAGAGTGGAGAGACAATTTGTACGCAAGTTGGAAATTCCTATTCCAAATTGTTCTTTTGTCAGACAAGAATTGGAATGTAAAAGATCTTTTTTTCTTGATGTTACAGGAGGATATACTTTGGTTTTAACACATTTATTCCTTGCTTTTTGGGTCTCATTCCATCTGTATAGGAAAGATGTTATGAGTGTCACTGCTAATAGAACTCCAATACGTCCTTTTGAAGCTGCTAATCTAATGCACTTGTGTAAGTTCTCATTCCGTTCGCTGCCACATCCTACGGGAATACCAGAGAGGCAGCCTTCTCTGGTATGTAGTTTTAGTTTTTCAATTTCTTTCAGAGCAGAAGCTGGGAGAACTGGCTGGTCATTATGGGAAACATCGTTCCATGTTCTTAAGAAATTGTCGATATTTTCCAGTATAACTTGTGGAGCTGGCGTTGGCAAAGTACGCTTCTCCCCCATATCTGATCTGTCCCGCACTATGAGCCTGAATGCTTGACAGCAATGGAATGCAAATGGTGCCTTTTTGGTATGCATTTCACTGTTCTTTGAATTGCATGGAATAAATCCAACTTAACAAGAAAATCAGGGCCAAAAACTTCCTGAAGTTTTTTTCTCCATGCACAACAGTTATCAATTGCACATAGTTTAACATTTGCATTCTGCTTATCGAATCTTTGTTTTAAATTCTCCAGTAGATTCCTGACGTTGTCAAATGCGGTTCCCTTTGTCAACTGCCATGCCAGTACCATTCCAGCTTCATTCAAAATACAGAACATTGTATCATACTGTTTTTCCCATTTATTGTCTGATTTACGCACTAATCCTATATTTGCATCCACCTTGAATGTATGGTCACAAGATATCCACAAATTGGCACTAGTTTGTGCCATGCACTGCGTGTAAAGGATTTCATTATCCTGATAAGCATGGATTATGCATTGGCAAATAAAGTTGTTGCTTGGAGCTTTAAGTTCATCTGGTAGACATGTTGGAAATTCTTGAATAATGTTGTCATTCTCACTTGATTTTTTTTAAACTATTTTTTTTATCTTCCTCAAACATGTCACGCCTCTCCTCGAAATATTCAAGTTGCTGTTGGGCAATCAGGCATTCTATTTGTTCTATACAGTACACATGTCTTGTAAAGATCTCTTGTAATTCCACTCACATGACTGAGCAAAAACGGTAAGTGTTCTTGATGTGGAAAAAGCTTCAAAATAGAATCATCATGGGCCACAATTTCATGCCTTCTGCTGCAACGATACACTCTACTAACCAAGTATGTGACCCCAGTGTGCGAGAAAAGTAATCTTGGAGAATTTTGAGCTGTTCTGCCATCTTTCCAGTGAGCCGTTCGGAGATAAATATCCAGTCCAGCACATCTTGGGCATTTGACAACGCCGTCATTTAATGAACGCTGTGAAATAGGATCCCATAGAATCAACCTTGGCCTCAAATAGTTGTATGGATCTAGCTTGCCGGAGGTCGGCCGGGAGAATAATGGTGGAGGTTCTACAATGAGAGGTGGTGGCGAATCTTCTAGCAGTGCTTTCAATACATCTTGAACGTAGTCATAGTGTTTTTCTCTGTGCGATATACCGAATACAGTGCAAAGAGTGTATACAGTTGCAATCCGGAATAATGTAAACCGATCATGGTTCCAAATCTCAGAGCTTTGAACGGATTGAAGCGTGGCGGCTGCCATATTGAAAATGTGCACACGGCCAGCGCCCTGGGACCGAGAATATCGGTAACTACTTCATGTACGACCCCGCGAATATTCCCGAACTTTTCCCATACGTTTTCTCTAGATTTCTCTTTGAATCTCTTAACTCTTATTGTCTTTTACCACCCCGCGAATATTCCCGCTCTTGTTTTCTTGTAACTTCTGTAAACTTGTTACTTCATCTGTATTCTTGTAAATTCAGTTTCCTTGCTACTTGTGTTTCCTTGTAACTTGTGTTTCCTTGTTACTTGTGTTTCCTTGTTACTTGTGTTACCTTGTTGCTTTTGTTACCTTGTTACTTCTGTTACCCTTGTTACTTCTGTTACCTTGTTACTTCTGTTACCTTGTTACTTCTGTTACCTTGTTACTTCTGTTACCTTGTTACTTCTGTTACCCTTGTTACTTGTGTTGCCAGGTCGTGAAACGCCAATGTAGCACGCGGCCTTTTGATATCAAGAATACCGCGCGTGCGCCGTTGATAGGTCCACAGCTTTACAGTCAACGGTCTCTACGCAAGGTGACACAATTCTTTTTTTCGTACACATTTTATCCCACTATCTTCAGACTGATCTTAGCTATCAAGCATTTGTGTCACGCAACTTTGCGACCCTGCAACACCAGGCTGTTATACAGAGAAAACTAATTACACGGCCTAGCATTTTAGCCTAAAAGGGTTCTTATTTGATCTGAAAGTACAAGAAACATGGCAATTATACAAGTTCTTAGCCTAACAGGAGGTTCGTATACGCGGTTTTTTACTGTTTGTCAAGAAATTCGCTGTTAGTCTTTTAGCACGACAAGAACTTGCGCAATTCGCCAGTCCAAGGCACTCCTAGACCTGATCAGATGTACGTCTGAAATTGCACTTTATGCCCAATATCGCGTCCACTGCTTGCATATGTTGTAGGGCCTAGTGGTAACTTTTACACCAACTCTCGCGTTTTTGAAGTCAGGAGATGAGCACTTTCTGGTTCTCATAATCATCTCGCCAAATTTCGGCTTCGACCAGTCGACAGAAATATATCATAAGAAAAAATTGTGACCCTCCCTTTACTAGTAATGGCTATTAATGACAGCTCCCTTATTTCAACTCGCGGAAAATAACACTGTGGTGTTTTGCAGTTTTCTCTTTGTTATGGCGAGGATTTATTAATCTAAAAAAGATAAAAAGATTTGATGCCCTTCGTTAAATAATGATGTCCTTTTGTATAACAGAGGGCTCCTACTGCGCGCAAAATTCAGAGGCTGTGGCTTGTTATTGTAGTGAGAAAACAGTGGGTTTGCTTCATAAATTTTACATTCAGTTGGGATGACGTTGCAACAGCTGAGACGGTGGAAGGGGATGGGGAGGGAGAGTGAGAAGTGAGAAGTTTAGTGGTGGTGAAAACTGCACAGGAGCTGGAAAGCAACCAGGGGAACCACCAGAGAAACCAGAGGAACCAGAAAAACCAGAAGAACGGCTGAGAAACCAGAGGAACCACAAGAACCAGAGAAACCAGAGGAACTAGAGAAACCAGAGGAACCAGAAAAACCAGAATAATGGCAGAGAAACCAGAGGAACCACAAGAACCAGAGAAACCAGAGGAACCACAAGAACCAGAGGAACTAGAGAAACCAGAGGAACCAGAAAACCAGAAGAACTGCAGAGAAACCAGAGGAACCACAAGAACCAGAGGAACCAGAGAAACCAGAGGAACCAAAAGAACCAGAGGAACCAGAAGAACCAGAGAAACCAGAGGAACCACGAGAACCAGAGAAACCAGAGGAACCACAAGAACCAGAGGAACCAGAAGAACCAGAGAAACCAGAGGAACCACGAAACCAGAGGAACCACAAGAACCAGAGAAACCAGAGGAACCACTAAAACCAGAGAAACTAGAGGAACCACAAGAACCAGAGAAACTAGAGGAACCATACATAGGAACCACAAGAACCAGAAAAACCGGAGGAACCAGAGAAACCAGAGGATCTAGAACGACCAAAGGTTGGGCCATTACACTGGATACAAGGCCATACTAGATTAATCAATAAACATTGAACTGATGACGTAAACTGTGCTCCGGTACGCACAGAAAGGACCGAAAAACTCAGTGCATGCTTCGAGAATTTGATGCCCGGATTATCGCAAAAAACATTGTAATGCATGGACCGCCCATCAAAACGTCTTCGCGCGCTCTGATTGGCTACTGACGGCAGAGCTGTCAATCGAGGTTTTGGGCGTGTTCATTAAAAGTGAAACAAGAAAGTGTTGATGTTTTACATCAACTTATGCTAACCAGTATTAATACAGAAGTGAAGAAAAGGGAGTTTTATAGATACCGCCACAGAAGTAAGTTATTTAGATGTTTTCTGGCCTTTTCTTTTTGAGATACTTTCCAGTTTTGCTATCTAGCTTTGTATGTTAAGGACACGTCACTTATACAAGTGTGTTGTCTTCGGATCGATTAGTACTTTCAAGTATTTGGATTTCACTGGATTCAGCAAGTGTATTGGGAGTTTATACGTTATCGGATTAAACATTGAAAACTTGTGGTATGGTTTATCAACGCGACGTTCAACGGAACATGCATGGATCATTAAAAAACAAAAACAAAACAAACTATCTAGTGTCAAAGGTAAAGTAAACAAACATGAATCCAGTAGGGCAGGCATTCGTGTAACCAAAACAAGATACTCTAATGAAATCCAGTATCTGTAAAGTTTGTACTTTCGATTCCTTCCTTGCATTAACGCATCAATGCATATAAAATAATTTGCCATGAACTTCACTTTGTGTAAAAATAAACAGTTCTTGCTGATAAGTGGTTAGATAAATTATTAATGATTTAACCATAGTTCTAACTTTTAATGTGAGCGTTTAAAGGTGGCGAGGCCTTTGTAGTTATGTGCCTGCTACAATGTTATATGTAGCTGTATTAAAGTACCCTTTCTTTTACAAAATATGCAGGAATTAACACTGAAGACTAAACCTCCGCACTTTGGATTGGATGGCATCTGCTGCACCGCCACCCCTGGGCAGCTCTGTAGAGAAGACGAATGGAGCGAAGCTAAACAGACTTCTCATGGATGGTGGAACAACAGTTCTAAGGAGCATTTTCGATGGATATCATCCCCCAGCAAGTCTTTCAGCAGCCTTTTCTGCATACTATGTAACTCGCAACAACCTCTTAAGGAAGAAGGTTTTAAACAGACCTCAATGGGACCTACTGTTTCCTCCAAGTCGTGCCCCACCAGACTCGCAAACATTTGACATCACTCTTCTATTTCTTCTTCTGACCAACATTTGTGGACTTTCCCCTCCCCACTCGGGTTGGCATACTAAGCCTCCTCCAGGTGACATCACTCTTGAAGCAAACCTTGCTCGCATCAAGTTCTACCGCAATACGCTGTATGGTCATATTTCCAGCACTGGTATTGATACAATAACTTTCTCTACCCTGTGGCAGGAAATTAGTGCCGTCCTTGTCGCTCTTGGCCTGCACCAAGTGGAAATTGATAGGCTTAAGGCTGAGCATTGTGGAGAAGAAGACTATACTGATGCGTTGCTTGAGTGGGCTGATAGTGAAGAAGATATAAAATCACAGTTGAGGGACATACGTGATGACCAGGCCAGACTAATTGAAAAGCTGGAACGCATGGCAATGACATCACAAACACAAAAAGAACTTGTGTTTGAGCTTGGTGCAAGTGCGTTCGCTTTGAAAAAAATTGAAAAACTTCACTTGCCATCTGAGACAGGTTCACATATGTACAAGTGTTTTCAAAGTGATGCATTAAAGACTGGAATATTAGTACCTGATCTACCACTCCAAGTTACAGCGCAAGAAGAGATTGAAAATTATTTCAAGAGTCAAATCATGGCAGTTAATACTCATGTTTATAGCAGAGGCGAGCTCATTAAAGAATTGTACTGGGCTGGAATGAAAGTGCAGGATTTAAGGCTTCTTATCATGACTTGTGGACAACCTGATGCAGTTCACTGTGATGGGGAAGAGAATCGATGGCTCGATCTGCTGCCGGAATTTCTTGATCGTGTACGCCAAAGTGGAAATATTTTAGGTGTAAACATGAACCGGCTGGAAGAAAGAATAGAGGACATCAGCCACAATTATGCTAATTTTGGTCAAGAGGATATAGATGATAGAGTATATGCAAGACTCAAGATCATACTGTGTCACGGGGGCGAATAAAAATCAGCTTGTATCCAATATCAGGGGCGGACCCAGGGCTCAGACTGAGGGGTTCACTTCACATTTTATATTGTATTGTTACGGTATACTACCAGAGACTCAACCTTGTTTTTAATAATTGGCAACACAATTGGCTTGCAGTTTTCATATCTAAAATATTGTAAAATCTAAAATAAAGAGTCGCCTTCCAACTAAACATGAAGTGAAACAAATATTTTCCTATCGTGTGTTATTCCATAGTTTTGCCGTAATTTAAAATGATTTTTCGAAGAATATTCTTTATTCGGTTGCTTGCAAACACTTGTTGTAGTAGTGCAAATTAAACAATCTGTCGTCAAAAGTAAACGAACAAATCTAAGTATATTTAAGAAATATTAAAATAGAGAATTCTGCGGAAGAAAACCTAAAACTTTTTGCTTAAAAGTGTAATATTAATTTTAGTTCGGAAAAGATCTAAACCAAGTTTATGAATTAGAGATAAATACACCTGATGGTTTTCCGTAAAAATATAAACAATAAGAAGAAGTAGTTATTAGTATTTCTTAATTTTAGGATGTCGGAAACTTTGTAGTTGTTCTTGAGTAAACTTTGATTTGGAAAATTCTATTTTATCGTATATGTTTCTGTACAGATCAGTTTTTACTAGTTCTGACCTTCTGACCCCTTCTTTTGGTTAAATGATTTATTTTGTCAAAACATTACTGCTTACAAATATATAAATACTTTGCTGCATTCCTGAAGTTTCGAAGCAATCGTTCAGTAGGAACATTCAGTGAATTGCTGTGCCGTTACTCAGCATTTTGTAAAATTAAATCTTAGAAACGTATTTACACATTTACTTTATCTGTTCCGATGTTTTTCTGATTTTCAGAACTTGTAAATTGATTTCTGTATTTTCCAAATATATTGTATGATTTTTGTGTATTCAAATCAATTAGGAATAGTATAGTAGGTGTAAAACTAGGACAACAAATGAAGGACTTGATAATGAAAATTTCACAAATAAGTGTATAAAATATAGTAGTTTTAGTCATTTCGTGTGAGAAGCTGTAAGAAGTTAGAAGCGTGCAGGAGATTATTAAACAACAGTGAAAAGCAACTTGGTCTGCGAGTCACTTCACTTTCAGCCAAACGAAACGAACAAACACCCATATTTCACCATGAAAATATATTGGTGAGAATCCTCAAGATCCCAAACTCTCGCGCCAGGCTCACGGTAAGACGGTACCCTAAGCAAACATGATGAGAAGCGCTGTTACCTAACCTAGAGTGGTGAATACTGTGGCGAGTGGTTCCTACGGTAATGGACTAAAGAAATGTCCCCGGACAAGGTTTTAGACTAAACGATAGCTGAGAACGATAAAAAACGACTAATGGCATGCCCTGCTGCAAGTTACAATAAATCTAAAAGCGGCGATCTCGCAAAATGACTTCACGCATATTGATGTTGATTCGAACAGTTGTACTTCCTTAAGAATGAGTAAATAATAACGAACAGTGCTGACTGACAGTCAGCATCCTTCTATACAGTCAACATTCAAGTTTAATGGATGTTCGTCAATACAATGAACCTACAGTTCAGCTGTGAGTCGCCTATTCTGTTTTCCTATCTGAAGCTCGGATGAACTCGAACAAGGGCGGAAAATGATGGGAAGTCGATGATGATGGACGTTCTCTGCCTATCCAGTGTCGCACATGCAGGAGGTAGCGGTCCCTGCTGGTGAAGACCTGTCGCTATCTGGAGTTGATGGCGCATCGAAAGTCAACATGCCTCGCCTTTGAGATTGGACCACTCGGGAGATGATAGTGGAGGCAGATAGAACCGTCTCCAGAAAACAAATAGTGGTACTAAGTAACTGAACTTGTTCGAGTATCTTCCATTTGAACTGATCTAGGTAAGGTTAACCGATTATGTTCATAATTGATCAGCTCAGGTGCATCGACTTAGTTTGTACAAAGTAAACGGCAAGGTTAAAGTAGTGCTTATGGGTTTAGCTAGAACCATGGATTTCAATGTAAATTGAGGTTAATCAGCATGCTCTGAAATCTCCACCCTGAAAATTTGACATCAATAGCTCTTATGGTTCAAGAGATATGAACATTTGAAATTTGGCAAAATTGGTCATTCCCAGCATTCTGATTGGTCCATTTAGGGTCACATGACCCTTTGGAGGGAAATTCAATATGTGTTATTTTTACTATTTTTTATATTTTAAATGACTTGACATACATATCTCAAACAAAATAGAATGTAAGTATGCTAATTTATGCATAATTATGCAAGTTTTACTAATTTATGCCTGATTTTGCATATATTAACATAATTACTCCGGGCTCCGCTCAAAATTTTCTAAATGCTATGATATGATATTTGCAATACAAACTATAATTTTCTCCCTTAGGATGTGAGCTGTAGCAGGGAAATATCCTTGAAACAACATTTGGTGATTGAGTTTCTAGTTTGCCTTTCTTTATCTTAAATTTAGTAGCAAAGTCAACAAAATTAAGATTCATTATATCAGGAAATGTATCTTGGTAAACAATGCGCTTAGCATATAAATCAAGCAAAGAATCTTTAGTACCAGAATCTGTCCCTGGAGTTTAACTGTATACGGCGAGACCCATTTAAACTTATCGGCAATACAGTAGATGTTGTACTATACAATTTCAAAGAAAGGAGCAAGTGCACTGTTTCTTGAGCACTAAAGTCTCTCTCACCCAGCGTCTTCATCGTATTTTTTTCATTGCTTTATGAGGATCAAGTTGGGGGTTCACATTCTTAATAACTGCACTAAAAGTGTCTTTTAACATTTGAGATCTGGGTTCGCTTTTGGCAGCATATTTAGAGAGATACTCAACACATGCATGATTATCAAGAAAAATTTGGATGTCACAATTTACCCTCCAACCTAAAAGTTGAGCTTGTTGATGATTATTTAACCTTGAGTCATTTCTTCTTTTTACTACCTTTGCTCTGTATTGAAGGCCGTTATCTTTAGTATGCACTTTTTCAAACTATAATTTAGTTTGATTACACAAGGGAAATGGAAAATTAAAGCGACACTGAACTTTGTTTTTATTAGGTTTCTGCCTTAAGCAATATTTGGTGCTACAATGTGTGTGACGTTGAACAGCATTTAAGAGATCAATATAATCACTTTCAAAATCAGCATTTTTAAAATATGTCTTTATGAGCTTTTCTACAAGGGTGTACAGTTGGTTTGGTCCAGCCACATTCGGGAGGTGAAGGATTGTATGCTGAAATTAGTGAGTTTACATATGCACAAATTTTTGATAATACTTTTTTGCCTTCTTGGGCATCCAAAATATCATTTGAGTCATACTGATTTAAAGACACTTTTTCTTCAGCTAAAAATCCTTTTAGTGCAATCTCAGTTAGTTTACAAAGACCTGGATCAGATTTACGTTTTGCTGTTCCATGGCAATGAACACTCCCTCTGGCTTAAAATTCACATCTATTCCAGTGCCATTCAGCTCCGAGTGCATCATACAGCCAGTGTTTCAAGAAACTCTCCAAAGTAAAAAACCAATCAACCACATGAGGATTGTTTATAACATTTTGTCTGCTATCTTCAGTACTAAGAGATATTGTTGTTTGTTGACTAAGAAGGAAATGGAGCTCAGGCCAATGCATATCAGCAGAAGAGAATGTGAAAAAGATGGTGGGAGCTTCCTTATAAGCAATTATTGCCTTCAAATCTTAATTAGTGGAATGTCTGGCATATCGAGGAAGACAATTAGCTTGTCCTGATATTTGTTGTGGTAAATTGAGACAATGTCCACTATAACCTCTGTAGCATTAACTAAAATAACAATGAACTCACGATCGGATTCGAAAGGTTGACAGCAAAAGATGAAGTGTTATTCGAAATTACTAACTTATTGTAGTTGTTATTATTATCATTTAAAAAATATTGCATAAAATATTATAAAGAATAATTTCAATACCTACCTGCTTTATAAACAGCTTTATTCTCAAAGTGCACAATTCTGCAATCCAAGTGTGAAGAGGACGCTTCCACGTGGGTGCGAAGTTTTT
>JAOEHT020527122.1:0-16558 GCA_025448195.2 Parazoanthus atlanticus | reverse complement strand
AAGGTACCAAATTAACCCGCCCACCCCCCCCCCCCCCCATAAATAAAGAATGGTCCCTAAGATATTAGGCTTTCCTGAATATGCTTCATATACGATATGCATGTACTTACAGTCCAAACAAGAAATGCCTAGAATTTGTCGTGGTGAAAAAAAAAAAGCTGAATGTTTTACCTTCAGCAAGTTTGTGTTAATGCAAACCAAAAGAACTAAAACGCTCGAGTTCGTTTCAAAACAAGATCGGAAGAGCCTGAAGAGGAATGCTAGGACTTAAATAATGGGAACCATAAATTTATTAAAATAGAGCGGAAAATTCATAAGAACATTGTTAGATTGACAAAATTAACAGCCATTCCCGGCATGCATCCCCGCAAACCGGCGCAAATCAAGGCAATTTAGAGAGGCGACAGCATTTGCCAAAAATGCAGTTCTGTAAATTTAGGAAATTCTTAAAATGGATGGACTAACATTTGGTGGTTCCAACATTGGCTGTAAAGTTAATTTTACCCCGTTTTGTGAAATTTTGAAAGTTAAGTAACCAACTCGACGAATATACGGACTGTACGTAGTGTGGTCGTATACAAAGCATACTTTAATAATGTGTGTTCTGAAGCCGGATTAACTTGGGTAGGGTGGTAAAAGGCTTGTAGTGGCGAGACAAGAATCCGACTTTCTAAATTTGACTTTATCACTTTACTATACGTTTTTCTTCAGTTTCGTCTTAATCACCTAGCTTCCCATCCAACGGATTGAAAACTTTTGCAGAACCGACCATTGTAAACAGTATTGTTCTTTCTGCCTCTGCAGTATACGACAGTGGTACATTTAAAGTAGTCTTTATATTTCAACGGGTTTTGCTAATGTTTCAAACGCTTTGTAAATTTCTTAACTGCGACACGCGTTTATTAAAAAGGCATATTTACTCAGCAGACAGTGTGGACCTCGCCTCTCCGAAAGTGATGTCTCCCACGGCCTTCGCCAACTCTTCGGTTTTCGCGGGAGCGCCATTGGTGAAAGAAATCGGCTCACGGCTGGTCGCTACCCTACCCACCAATCCTCCGCCGTTGCCAATTAGATCGTCCCCAGTCTCCCCACGTCACAATGTGTCGCCTAAAACTGGAATCTACAAAGGTAAAATTCGAAACGCTCGTCCAAGACGCAACTTTATCTTTCTTGATGGTCGAGCGATTTTCTTGAAGTAATTTTTAACAAAAACCATTTGAAGGAAATTGTTGTTTCATTTCTATTCATTGTGGTTACTTATAGCAGTCGGGTTTTTTCCCTCGTACGTGCTGTTACAAACTTCATTCGGCTTCAAGCGTCTTCCTCTTCACATTCCTTGACATGAACATCAGTTACATTAAATGCCCGGATCGGATTCCTGACATCCTTTGCGCTTTGTTTATGTTTTGGTGTCAACAAGTCAATCGAGGGAGAAAGAGAGACTCACTGGATGCGTTGAACGAAAAACCTATGTAAGGGATGCCGGACCCTTCATCCGGGTGTTTAACAACAGTGTTACAAACTGTAATTTTGTGAAAACGTCTGGACTCTTCGCCAGTTGATTTAGACTTAATGAGCAGTCTTCGTCTAGATTTTGAGATTTCTCTGATTGCGTTTCCTAGGCAGCAACCCTGGCCACTCGTTCACTTCACGTAGCCCCGTTCGCCGCTCCCCTTCCCCTTATTATGAATCATCGCTTGGACCAAGGCCTTTTCTAAAATCTCGGATGTATAGACCCCCCGTGGCGGAGGCTGGGACCAACACTTCACTTCCTGGTATTCTGAATGGCAAGTCTCTGGACCTTCCCGCCAACCCGGCCACGTGGGCTGTAGAACAGGTTGTGCATTACGTGCGAGCGACAGACTGTGCCAATTATGCTAATATATTCTTAGAACAGGTGAGATATGCTGTTTGTGTGGGGGAATGGGGTGGGAGAATGGCTTGTTTGCTGTAGTTTTATGTTTGCTCGTGGAAATGGATCCCCCATTAAGATTTTTTTCCCCTTTTTTTGGTATTTTTGGAGGTCCCGCCCCTGATAATAAGCAAACTCGTTTTCCTTGTCTTCGAAGAGATGTTTTCACGGGAATTGTAGTAAGTGTGCGATGCTTGTTGTTCGTGGTGCTTTGTGTTTCAAGGTTTAGTGAGGCCGGAAAATAGGTCGAGAGCGTTTTGTATATTTCGAAGATTTTCCCGTTTTCATGGAACTCCTACATGTGTTAACATGATTTACAAAGAGCTCGACTCGTGTTTGGTTGGGAGTTTGCACTGCGTTGACAAAGAAAGAAAGAAAGAAAGAAAGAAAGAAAGAAAGAAAGAAAGAAAGAAAGAAAGGGAGGAGGATTAAAATCCCCGGTCAAACTCACATATTTGGGTTACGAGCCAGACACGGTCACTCACTCACTCACTCACTCACACGCTCGATACTCACTCATTTACTCACTCACTCACTCACACGCTCACTACTCACTCATTTACTCACTCACTCACACGCTCAATACTCACTCATTTACTCACTCACTCACTCACACGTTCACTACTCACTCATTTACTCACTCACTCACACGTTCAATACTCACTCACTCGCTCACTCGACCGATACTCCGCCCACAGGTGTATTTATTTACCTTGTAACTTGTATGCGAAGAATTCTAGAAAACTTTGTTGGACCTTGTAGATTCATCGACTGTTTCTCGAAACAAGTGATCTTTTCGCGGGTAATGTTTGGGAGATGTGCGCGCATGAATATCTAAAAGTAAATGCTGTTTGTTAAATAAGTGCATGTACATTTTGCCAGCCTCGAAAATAATCCTTGAGTCAGCTCAAGCAAAAAGGGATCGATTGTGAATAAAGGAAACATACTCATACGCTGAAACAAGACACAACAAAAATGGTTAAATATAATAATAATAATTACTGATTGTGTATCAGTAATAATAGTAATTATTATAAAAACAATACAAAAAAATAATGACAGTCAGTAGTCCAGTTTCGTATTCATAGTTCCCCCTGATTACAATGACTACAGATTTGTACGTGTTTTTAAAGTGTTAGCCTCGACTTGATGTTAACTATTCATAAACACCAATGTAATTAAATAGATATGAGCAATTCACAACTCGGTGTATTGTCGGAGGTTCCAACTTCTAATCCTCGCTGGTATTTATGTATATCCAACACCAAATCGAGGATAACACTGTAAAAATGAGTCCATAGTGATTGTACTCAGCGGCAACTGGGAATGTATTCGAACCGAGCGTTTTTCAAAATGAGTTTTCTGTTTTTATTAACTGAAAAATTGTTCGGATTTAATGGTGTTTTTCCTTGTAGCACGAGTATCAAGAAGGCAGAGGTTCATTGTGAACTTGCTTCCTGCACGCACACACGCATAACCTCGTCCTTTTTCTTGTTACTGATAGTGAAAATGTTGGAGAAAGGAAAGTTTGACTTACTTCCATATTTGTTCCATGTTGCGGAAACAAGAAGTTGCCCAGGCTGAAGGCTGTGAAGTTGTGCTTGTTCTTGGTGTGAGGTTGGAGTGTGTGAGGATGACTGCCAATTACAACCGCCGCTCCAAGCGAGTGAAGATACTTGGCAATGCGGACTTGCCTTTTTGCAACACTCGATGTGTATTCGATACCCCAGTGCAAATACACGACAACAATATCAATTCCTTCGCGCTAGAAAAAGAAAAAAATTAAAAGGCATCATTTGACCGTACTAAAAGTTAGAGGACTTTGTTAAAGATTTGCGGTCCCCTTTCTATACATCCATCTTTTATTGCCTCCTAATAAAATGATTATTGCAAATTTATTATCCGTAACCTTCCAGTAAAACAAAATATCTGCGGGTGTGACTGGCTCCAGCCAAAAATTACTCAGGGCAAATAGAAAACTCTAAACAGTAATAGAACCTCAGATCAGGCAACTGAAACGGTTCAGTTTCCCGTCCCGCTATTCTGCGGGAATGAAATAACAATAAACTTGTTGTCCCGCTATTCTACGGGAATGCCACAACAATAACATTAATGTCCCGCAATTCTACGGGAATGGCACAACAATAACATTAATGTCCCGTTATTCTACGGGAATGGCACAACAATATATAACATTAATGTCCCGCTATTCTACGGGAATAGCACAACAATAACATTAATGTCCCGCTATTCTACAGGAATGGAACAGCAATAACATTAATAAATGTAAGTTTTTTAATCACCATATTTCCATAGACCATAACGCATTTTGATTTCGTGGGGGAATGGGGAAGTGATTATTGTTCTTATCTCCCTGGAAAAACATGAACTACCATTCCTTATTGTTTATTTGACGCAAAGCAATGCAATACAATATAATACAATAGGTTCATTAAGCCATCCTAACTGGGCTTTTCAGACTTAATTTACATATTCTAATACTAATAATATAATGATGTTTAATCAAATTACAGTGTGTGCTTACTAATAATACCATAAAATTACAGTGATCGATTAATGGGTAAAAAAAAATATCATTATTAATAAAACATAACTAAATTAAAAATCTGTCAATCTATCTATGCTGCTTTAAAAGGAATTCTTTTCTAGCGGCGAGTTTAAATTACGTTTGCACAGGTTTTTTGGGTTCACTCAGATCGTTCCAGCCTTTGGTATTGCAATATAAGGAATATAAATAATAAATGATTTTTGCTATTACTATTTTATTATCATTATTGTTATTTTTAAAGTATTACTCGGTATTTGGCAGCAAATTCAGCGCCTCTGTTGTTGTTTCGTCTGTACTGTTGAGTTATCCGTCAAGCCAGGCTGTTGTCTATTATTCTTATTATTATTGTTATCATCATCATCATCATTATCATCATCGTTGATTTTTTTTTTCGAGTTACCTTAAGTGCCTTCACGTCCCTTGCGGCGCTGCTATCAACATAAGGTGCTGGTCCAGCATTGCACTTCTTACGAATGTCCAAGCAACTTGGAGTTGTAGTTTTGAAAAAAGATACATCACAATAGCCAAGAAATCCGACTTTAATGTCTTTTTTCTTTAATATTAGTGGCTGCTGTAAAACAATTAAGATCTCTGTCGGTGAATAAAGTACATTTATTGAGTTAGTCATATTGTTGCGATTTACAAGCGATCCCGAGTTATTAGTTAATAAATTTCCCAGTCTATCCACTCTTGATGTGGACCAGCGGTTCCCGTCAGTTCGCGAAATGGTATTTCAACCAATCAAAGCTTAGCTGTTAGCTGAAACTTCAAGGGCGGCTAAATGCTTCTTTTTCATGGACCCATAAATGACTTTAATTTCTGTTTTCTTGTACGGTAAGCGCGCTGACCAATTTTGCGGTCCTCAATGGTTGGCTTTCGTGAAGTCGTTAGCACTGTTGGCTCAAAACAAAAAAATCGTGTTGACACGGGCTCCAAATAGGTTTGTCCACAAAAGATGGCTTCTTTAAGAAATTTTGCAACCAAGATTTGGTGCCGAATCTTACAATGAATGTCTTAAAAAATGTTTCTTAGGTGAAAGCCGTGTCAAGCTATGTCCTGAGAATATTGGTTGTTTCAAAATTTTTTGCAACCAAGAAACCTCAGAAGAACATTGTCGATGGAACCAACGATTTAATATACTAAGGTGCTCACATTTGCAAATTTGTTTCAATCGATGTTTGTACAATAGTTGGATTTTCACGGAGTCGGCTCGTGACATTTACAAAAAGGGTTTGCTTTCTTGATGTCTTGTGAGGGACAAACATGAAACATGAGAATTGTTAGTACCTAGCCACCCTTGAACACTGCAGGTAGCAACCTCGTTCCCAGGCCCTTTCCCCTCCCAAGAGAAAGACCCTTGTTGGGTCTGGTCACATGGCACCCACATTCTGGGTGCTAACAAATAAAATAAACGTGGAAGATGTTCTTAAGATTGATTTTTGTTCTTATTTAGACTAGTGTAGACAGGAAAAGATTCTATTTTTATCAAAACAAACGCACATGCACTTTCATTTTATTTGTTACCACCCAGAATCTGGGTGCCACGTGAGGTTTCTCTCGGGAGAGGGGAGAGCCTGAGGACGAGGTTGTGCAGGAAGGAGAAAAACCATGTCGACGTCCTTGCTTAAATTATTTGTTTATAGCATGTTTTTAAAAGAAGCGACGAAAGCGAAAAAGGTCTTGCAGAACTTTTGTTTGAAGATTTTGATGTTATACTTTGCTAATTCTTTGTTGAGAACGGATGGACGGGTCCTGTGACATTGGAGACATACATCAGCCAAACTTATAAAAGATACTTATTTCGAACGATATTACTATGCGAACTAGTACTTCAGTTTTCCGATGGCAACTTTAGCAGCGAAGCATGAGGGGTAGCAAATGGTAAATGCGAGCACTGGTGAGCTTGCGAGCATGGCAATATTTTGGCGAGCGCGAGCATTTTTACTTCTGGGAAGCTGCGAGCACCGAGCATTCTATCAAAACATTCTGCGAGCATCTGCGCGGAAGGGCAAACACTCTATGTTACTGACTCAGCTGCGGCAGCAGTAAAAATTATCTCCCCAACCAGTTCTCTTGCCGATTTTTTTTAAACATAATAGTACTCTTTATTCCTCGCACGGAATACATTGCGCCGAGAGACCGCACATGGAAGAGTGATTCGGAGTATTCTGAGGCAGAGGAAGCTACACAAAGTGACGGTAATGAGATCTTGCGTAAAGACGATGTAGTCTTTATTTCTAAACTTGACAAGATTCCTGGACCTTTCGTGATTACATAGCTTGTCAAGGATGTCGGCAGGCCTCGACAGACAAATGTGAAAGTCCACAAAAATTCATGTAATAACGATGACTGCCTTCTAACTAACTATGAGTTTACGGGCTACGTGTCGCGAAACAGCATAGAAGGTTTGATCTGCGTACTTGGTTTTCGTGATAACGACTACACCATAGAAATCGACCAGGACATAACGAGGATTGCCTAAAAACACTACACAAATCGAACGATGAAGATGCTGAGGACGAAGAGGAGGCCGACCCCCGTGCCTACTGCACTTCATCAGGACGACGTCTGAGGCTGCCAGACCGATGTTATTGAAGCCACTGAAAGTAAATGTAATGCTTAAACCGCAATCAAACGGACATGATAGTTGACATCTATCATGCTTTTGATCAAACCAGGCGCTCCACTATAGTTTTGAAGTAAACACTAAATGCAATTAAATCTACGCTGGTGTAGTCTACAATATCCAGACATCTTGAGCCTTATAGATGCTTCTGCCTCTTCAAGTCTTCATCAATGTGAATGCACGCTTACACTGATGTAAAGGCAAAAGCGTTGGGACGTCTTGGTATTGTACACGTATATGCCTAAAGAATTTTTTACTTTTTTGTATATTCATATACATTAATTCTTTGTAGGGCCCTGACACTTATGAGCAGGGTGATTTTTATACAGACGCTACGTGTGATTGCATATTCACACTTCATGACCGATTACCATTTGCAATGTACGCCGCATCTGAGCGCAAACTAGGACGAATTGCTTGTATATAATTTTTCTGAGTAACAAATGATCTTCAACAAGTTATGAGTACGATTGCTCCACGGAACAAGAACATCAGAACGCAGTTATTCGCAAAACCAGTGAAAAAAGGAAGTGTGTAAGACTGAAGAGAGCTTTACCATAGACAAGACGGCCGAAAACAATAAGCGAGCCTGATCGCAAATGCATTCAGTAGCTGCGCGTGAAAATGCATACAACTGGCCTGCTTTTCACCGTCACCGATTTGGAAATACAACGTCCGACAAAAACCCAATTGTTAGGGTTCTATTGACGACGCTGACTGAAGACTTGGAAACCTAAATCCATCGGTTAATTGCTCGGTCTCAAAACTGAAGTCTCTACACTCTTTTTTTTTTAGAAGAATATACTTTATAATAATATCGAGGCTGAAATTGGCGAAATTTTAAGAATATTGTAAGAATATACTCGAGGCTGAGATTTTGTTAAGAATACATTTTTGCGTGTTGAAAATATGTCAAATACAATAAAATCACATGGATTTAACTAAACCATTAAAAACTATGGTAAATTCTTCCTTCTTATTAACGGCAAAACTAGCCAATAAAACGATAAAAAACAGCACTAGCCGTAGGTTCGATGCTAATAACAATTCAACGGCGTTACATATGTATGTATCTAGACACCAAGTAGCTGTATTTTATACCGCAATACACTGTCAAACGGGAATACTAGACTCCATGCATAATCTAAGGTTATTCACAAAAATAATCTCAGCCTAAAATCGGCAGAAACGGATAAGAATATCCAGCCTGGGCCTGAAAAACAATATTCTTCCAAAAAAGAAAGAGTGTAATGCCCCAAAATACATTGATCCTCGATACTTAAAAGGTTTTCTTCTCCTTCTTTTCAATATACTTTGGGTAAAAATAAAAGGAACCAGTTTTGAATAGCGGCGGTTTTGTATGGAACAACCCTTTTAAAGAAGACGGTTAGAGAAACGAAAAAATGTCGGGCTAGTTGTTTCAAAAGATTCCTGACCACGATGATAAAGAATACTCACATACAAGGTGCGTTTTACTTTGCGAGTATCTACCGACAACTCACAAAATGTTTCTAAAATACAAACATAATCGAAAATTGCGTTGGAATTGAGCTTGCAGTAAGATACAACATAAAAACAACAAGCCACAGCTGATTCACGTCCAAACGCAGAAGCTTTTCAAGTCCTCGGGCTCAGAGTGCCACGTTTTCAGTGTCGAATTCACAAAGCGATGCTTAACAAATTTCGTTCCAAAAAAATGCAGAGCCTCTAGCGATAATATGTAGATACATTGTAACACATGGTACAAAAGAAACGACCCTAATCTTGAGTATCAGTGCCGTAAAGTTCCCTTTCACTAAGAAGCAGTACATAGCAAGGCAAAAATAGAGCTTCTATCTTTCAACAGACAAAATATTAGAAGTTTAGGAAATTAACGCATGCAAATTTCCAAACGACAAAGACGACGAAACACATTTGCCCGAATGAGTATTTCATCAGTTTGATATGCCTTAAAGACATAAAACAATTTTTACCCAATGTGCATTTTTCTCTTTTTTTTCCTTTTTAAAAATCGTAGTGCTAAGTAATTCTCAGGTTGTCACTTTCCCTGGTTAAGGCTAGTAGGATAGTAGAACCGTCGGGTTTTCGTGCATCATATATACAACAACAATGTTTTATTAACCAGAGAACCCATTATCAGATACTTTAATGCTCCCACCTGGCTGCAAGTCTATTTTTAAAGACAAAATATAACCGACTGTGGTGGTGAGGACGGAAACGGACTTTTACCTATGCGGTTTACCAAAACTGGCCTCTCTACGGTAGAGGGGAAGTGATCAGTTTCACCTTAAATATAGAACTGACTCTGTAGTTCGAACCGTTTATTTTCACATAGTCATTACTGCAATTTGTGTACGTCAGACCAGCGATATATATTAGTTATTTGTTCCAAATGAAAGTAATTTCTCGCCAAATTTCTGAAAACCCAACAAACTCGGTCGAATTCAGCTTCCAAGGTCTTGATACTACAGAGCTTTTTCTTAATTCTGGAAAAACAAGGTATTTTCCCTGGGATGGAATGACAAGTTTATAAAGCAGCAACTTACTCTTCAAAGATTTTTAAAGTAAACAGTGGCTTTACTTGTTGAGAAAAGTATTACAACCACTGGGGAAGAAAGATGGTGACGTTTATCTGTGTATATCGGCCTTAAGAAAAACACTGATACTATCAATTCAAACTCTATATTGTTCAGAACAATGTACAGATATTGACCGATTCAAGAACCTTCTGTAGAGGTTGTCTCTTTGCCGAGCTGAAGTGCGGACAACGCAACATGAATTCCGTCTATCGGCCGATCAAACAAACAAAACTAAGTTTATGTTGACCAAGATTATTAAGTTCCTCCGCAATTATTTGAAAGTAAATATAACTAATTTCTTCAAAAATAATCGTTGCAAAGCTCCTCCTTCTACAAGGAACATATATTACTGCAAGGCTTTAATTATTTGAGAAACATATTAATATTAGTTCTAATTCGATTGATGTACAAATATCCTATCCATCGACAATTTGTCTGTACAAAAAACACCTATTTCCTTTCTATACTACAGATATAGTCATGGTGTAACGATCATCAAAAAGCAAAATCAGTTTTCAATTTCTGTTCAAATAGTAGAGAATAGAATATCATTGTGACCAACGAATATAACTTGGTAACTGAAATATTTCGATCATTTGGTATATATAGTGGGGTAAAACGAGAATTTAGGAATCTTTTTCAATTATTCCACTATTAAAATAGATATTAAGCTAGAAATTTGTATTTATATTGTTCGATCCACAGGGTTTCACGCCGATCACGTAAAAAAATAGACGAGTGCGCCATTTACATTTAAATTGTTACAAATTTTTTGAATTCATATGTAGAATAATAAATGAACAATGAACAGCGCTTCTAAAAATATTTTAGAGAAACGTATAGCAAACTATACAAATCATTAAACTATAAACATAATATGTGGTGTCAGGAATATTTTTCGCAGCTTGACGAACTATTTAACAAATTTGTGCAGTTAAAATGCATTTAAGTTAGCGATCTACTCACAACTATATCATTTATATCAGCCTATGCAAACACTCATCTAACATTTCGAATAACTGAAGAAAAAAATTACCTTTTATTCTTGCGTGTATTCCCTTATCAATCTCATCTGTTACGTGCAAAATTCCCGACTTAGTTTTTATTCCCACAAGAAGCAGTGAGCCTTTTCTTTATCAGTTTATATTTCTATAACACACTGACGGGGGCAAACAATTCTAGTCTGATAAACATTGCCCTCCATACAAGCATTTACTCTTTTAAAGATCTCCAAGAATAAGGATACACTGCTTTGAATAAAAAAAAACTGGGAAACAAATATTGGACACCTCAAATTTTTTAGACTTAAAATCAAGTAAAGCTTTCACACGCACCTAAACACTTGAAATATTTATGGTCCGTCCACTTCCCAACCGTTCCCGAAGGCAGTTATTGATATAATCCAATATTCCCTAACAAGGCAACCGGTTTATATGTCCGCTCCATTGTGTTTCTAATTGACAGTGAATATACATTTCCTAATCACTACCTACGCCAAAACACGCAGTCAGCTTTAATACAACTGAGCTTATGCGCTGTTTATTGACAAAGTGAACAGCACAAGCGATGGTAAGGAAGAAAAATAAATACTTACGAAACTTTATTAAGGAAAACTCGGGCAAACACGTTCTACACTACTTCCAGTCGAACATGTTTGCCAGCTTGCAAACTTCACATTTTGAGGGCTATTTTGGTATCAAGAGGAAACGGAATTGAGAGGAAAAAATTTGTGGTCATTTGTGCGAATAAGCTCTGGTTGGGCACTTGCGCATTGCGTGCGAAAATGACATTAACTCTCTTTGTTTATGTCTTTCCTCCTAATCCATTCAATGAATTTTGATACCAGTCAGAGACAGTTGTCTCAAAACTTGTTCCCCTCACTCGAAACAGTCGCCAAACAGTCGCATAATTGGGAAATCCTCAGTAAAAGCTGACACACCATTAACTAATGTGACAAAGTGCTTTTAAATTATCGCAGACAAATGGACTGAGTTGGACACGACAGGTTTTGGAATATGTTACTGTTCTTTGTGGCTTGAACTCGAATTAGCTTAAAAAGAATTGACAGCAAAATGCTATTCATAAATTATTTCTTTTTAGACAAGTCACAATGGAAGTACAACGACTGATAATGATATGACAAGAAAGAGCAAACGACAGGTGATTCTGCGCAGGGATTCGTTGATAGGTTTTTGATGTTCATACCCCTAGGCTGTATGAATCTCTCTCCTGATTGACAACAAGTTCTTACACAAAGGTGTCTTATTTTATGTAACTACAGACAAAACCACATTTGACAATGCAATCGAACGTATACTTCTAGTACTTGTTATACGAGACTCTAACATTGCACGTGGCAAAAATAAATTAAAACATCAAAGTTATTCCATATTTTCTACCTCTGAAGGAGTCTTCAGGGACGACCACTCGTAATGTCTATAATTATAACACTCTGAGAACAATAGACACGTTTCAGTGAAACATCTTTTCTTAGATTTAGTATAAAAGTGAATACAAGCAAAAGTCAAGAACTGCTCTTCGTAGTTAGAAAAAGAAGTTTGGAAAAAATTGTCGTTTTAGCAAGCAACACTTACGTTCTTTCAGCGAAATCAAGTATTACAAAGATTATGATAATTTATGCACTTACTCTACAAAGGCGAATTCCCAAACGCTGCTTGAAAGCGATGTTGCTGAATGCATGTATTTAAAATCGATTTTGCTATGACAAACGCTTTCTTAAGCTGCGAAATAACCATTCTTCACACTCGTACATAATCTTGATACATTCATTTTGTAGTCTATTTTTCTATTTCACCAGAACAGAATGGAGTTTGTCGATCTCATTAAGCACGTGGGAACACAAATTTTATAATCAAGTAAAGTTCAAATAAATTTAGCATCATCATCCCCCACCATTTATCACGAATTTAGGAGAGAAAAAAATTAAGTAACATACAAAACAACATATTAAGAAATATGCGTCTGTACAAACAAAAAACCTTTTCGTATTTCGATCAGACCTTGGCAACATGTTCAGGAAACGAAAACGGTTCGTTCTTTCAAAATTTATCTATAAAAGCGTTTACTTTTTTAATGTACGTAAAACGACCAATAATATTCTTAAACTCTTTACTGGATCGTTTCAGTAGAGTCATTTACACCCACATTTCGAGAGCTGCTCACCGATTGCGTGTTTTACAAAATGAGCTTTCAAAATTAAAATTTTAATTACTGAACCGGTTTGAAAAAAAACAAAGGCTCTCATCCATTCATAATTACAAAGCTCTCTTCATGTTGAAGGAAAACTCACTCAAAGTGTAGTTTATTTGCACTATTTCGTCTCTCGACTTTGTTTTGCTAGGCTCATTAAGACTCCAGTCCACAACACTTAAAATACTTGGGTTCGTGTTTACTACAGAGTCCCTAGAAACACCCTCCGAAATAAACTGCATCCAACTCAATGAAAAAACAAAAAAGTCTTAATGGGCGCTGGTTGAGAAAGAACAGAATTTCCTCTACTTACCCATGGGAAAATAAATAATGTAGGTCCCCTCCCTTAATTATCTCCCTATTCCGGCTCCCCACCATGTTGGAGATTTCTGCGGTAAGCGACAACAGTGAAGAATATATTTAAGGTTTCGTTATCACAAGCCGGTTATTCTAATCAATAGACAGCACACTTTTATCATTGTGCAAACATAAGAACCAGAATAAAGTGAAAGTATTTCTCGTAGTGTATATGATTATACTGTTTGCAAGAAATTTAACACTGAAGCCGCCTTTTCGTCCTCTTTCTATTAAAGAAAGGTAACCGCCACCCGATAAAGTTGAACGAGGCATGGTCACAAAAGGAGAACTTTCCAAAAAAGGAAATGTGTTACTTAATTTTAGAAAACAGGAGATACTTAGTAACTACAAGAGCTAATGGTCACGCATAACGTGAGTGAAAGTACCACGTTCATACAATACACCATTTTGCTAATGCAAATTTTTGCTAGATCCATTCCCTTGTGGGGGCTAAAAGTCAGTACTCGGTCAAATTTGGGCTCATTAATTCAACATAAACATCACTCTTAGCCCCCACGAGGGAATGGATCTAGCGAAACTTTGCATTAGTAAAATGGTGTATTATGGTATATAATGACTGCGTTAAAAATATGTTACGGATAGATAAAAAAAAGTGGAAACGCTAATTTTCTTTTTATTGTACGTTTCATCAGAGAGGCATTGATTAAATTATAACTTCTGGTGAGGTTCATTACTAGGTACCATTACCTCACAATCGTGTGACAGATTCGAACAACCTGAGGCCGGGAAGACTAGGAGCAATAACATTTGCACAAATACCACGAGTAACATTTCATTTATTTTGAAATCTCACGATCCCCCAGATATTATTTGTTTGTATTGCAAGACTAAGAAATTTTTGAGACAAATATGACAGAGACACAACAACTGTTGTATGCTGTTCATTTAAGTTGTTGACAGCCAATTGCGCATGCACTTGTTGACAATATTTATTCAAAACGAATTACAGTCGTTTCGCTTAGTGTCAGTTCGTACGGCGAAGGTCGTTTCACGTACGTAATCTATCATGATCTATTTTACTCTTCTCTCAAGGTTCATTGACAAGCGCAAATCCTAACTATTGAACTACTAGGTTTTTTACAACATATATCCAATCCTATAAATATAGACTGAAAAACAAGCTTCATTGGTTTCGGCAAGCGCTCCGACGGTACGACACATGACGTCATCACGAAGGGATTGTATCACTAAACCATGTAAATAATAGTAAACACTGTTTTGTTAAATTTAGGGTTAAAATTTGTTACATTTAGGGTGGATCAGATGATTAAATTTGGGTTAAAAAGTTGTTACATTTAAGGTAGATTTTTTACATTTAGGGTGGTTATTACATTTAACGTTGTTATTACATTTAACGTTGTTGTTACATTTAACGTTGTTGTTACATTTAGCAGTGATGCAAATGAGTACGAAATTGGGATATATTTTCATGTTCAAATATTGCGAACTTCGTTTTTCGCTAACAGGTACAAACATGACAGTGAAAATAATTTTTATTTGTTTACGCCGGGCTTGCTAAACGCTGTTGACAAATTAAATGGATAAGAAAATGTTCTTCGAAATTCATGTTGAAGAGAATCGAGAAAAACTAGCTACTACAGGTACTACATTCTCTTTTAAAATTTTGGGATATTTTTTGTTTTCAAAAACCTCACCAGTGTCACAGTTTTCTATATTAAGCCCCTAAATTTCGGCACTTACTAACTTTGACCGGCCTGCTTTTTCCATTTCTAGCATTTACAGATTGCTAACATCACGTTTTCAATTGACTCAAAAAGCGTGAGAGGGGTCTATTCCGTTCCAGTGCAAGTCAAGCAACGGAGACAGAGGCTCCATAGAGCTAGAAACGGAGACGGAAAGAATGGAACGGGTTTCCTTTTACTACCGTTTCTGTTTCTGCTTCCGTCGAGTCATTCCATCGCTTCCGTCCCATTTTGGCCAATAAGAAGCGGAAACGAAAGGTTTGAAGCAATGGCAGCGCCCTTTGTGAAATTTAGCACAACAACTTAACAGTATGCAAACGAGCTGGCTTTTACTCTGAAAATCTGATGCCCGCTTCTGCTTCCGTCATTTTGACTTAACGCTTTTTTGCTTCCGCTTCTGCTTCCGTTGCTTTCGTCACTGGGGGTAAGCAAGGCTTGATTCACTGATATTTTTGAAACGTTTTTTGTCTATTGGCCAATCAGACAAAAGATTACAACTCGAACTTGTGGAGATACACAAGGTTTTGTGGCCAGGATCTGAAGCGGGATTTACACGCTACATTTTGTCGGGCCCGATTTGAGCTGTTAATTAGGTTTTAGCAAGAATAATACCTGTCCTATTTCCATAGCCAATCGAAGCTCAATATCTAATTTACGGAAAAAATGGCAACAGATTTGTTGAATCGGGCCGATTTTCAACCTAACTAAAATCGGGCCGACAAATCGTAGTATACATACTTCGATGTGTTCACAGTTGCACTGTAAATGCCACTAAGCCTACTGTTACAGCTGTAAAAATGCAAAATTTCGGCAGTGTTACTTATTTGATAGCAATAAAGCTTAATGAAATACTACTTTGCGGACTCACCATTTTTGTCGGAGTCAAGATCAAGATCTAAGATGCTGAAAAAGACAAAGTGATAAGACAATGTCACCAAAACCAAACATTCCTGAAAAATAATGTGACTGTAGTTCCGTATACTAAAATTGTTTGACCAAATTAATTTATACAGAAAAGAATTTAAAGAGCTTTCCAATAAGTTTTGTTCCACCACAATGTCTTCTTTGGCTCGGGACAAACGTCGGGAAAAACAGCTAAACAGTTAAAAAGGAATAATTCTACAGATGGTGCTGAAGCACGTACTTTAAATATACAAGCACTCCAGAGGAGGAACAAGTCCTGGCACGAATAGCGGTTTTCAATCGCAATTATTAAGAGACAATGATCCATAAATAATGTCTTGTTCCTCCTCTGGAGTGCTTGTGAATTTAAAGTACGTGCTTCAGCACCGTCTGTAGAATTATTCCTTATAAACTGTTTAGCTGTAAGTTGAAGGCAACGTGACTGACTGAAATCTTGTTGACTATACACAGTTCACTACTCAATCTGTCTTTACTCACACAGCGATCTTCACTGATTTCAATTTTCCTCTTTTTTTATTATTCTTTCTTTTTTTACAGCACTGAATAATTTAATACAAGTAAGTCCAAAGCCAGAGGCTTAAATGGCTTGGGGTCAGCTAGTGAAAAAAAGTGCTTTACAGACTTGTTAACTAAATATAGATAGTGGATGAATAATGA
>JAOEHT020526255.1:0-16563 GCA_025448195.2 Parazoanthus atlanticus | reverse complement strand
ATTGATTGATTGATTGATTGATTGATTGATTGATTGATTGATTGATTGATTGATTGATTGATTGATTGATTGATTGAAAGAGATCCCAAAGCATGAGACGAGACCAGCTGGTCATTCTCACCTGTTCATTACTAGGACTCTCTGATTCTGGGGCGTCGGTTATTTTCTGCAACGATGGCAGGATATACATATCAAAGACGCAGTAAAGTTACAACGCAATGTCTTACACGTGTATATTTTGTATTTTCTTATTTTCCCAGTGTTCCGTACAGGTTAGTGGCAATATGGATACAATTTGAACGAACAAACATTCTAGAACGCATTAAGTACCAACACAACCTGGGGGTATCGAGAAGAGCAACTGGTTTGTAACGAAACAGATCACTGAGACGTGTATAAAAAATTTAAAGTTTTCTGGCTGGACACGACATTTTAGTTTCATGTCCTTGGTATGCTATTCACAATATGAATAAAGTATTGTCAAGGAAATAACTGATACTGGTTCACAATACACGTCACAAGTGTTCTCTGTGGAGTTAAATATGTCTGTAGCCTCACCTCTGCATCGCAGACATCACCCTTGCTGCCAAACAACCTGTGCAACCGCTTGGGAACTAAGAAGGCAACAGTGGAAAACTTGCTTCAGTTTCACGTTATGCTGAAATGCCCTGATATCCCCGAAGACAAAGATAAATACAGTTATCATATTGTTGAAAATCCATCAACCATTGTAAATATTCAGCAGCAAAAGAACAACAAATCACCGACAACGGATTCAAAAGCCTCGGCTCAGAGGCAGAGTCTACGTCATCTTACTGCAGCGTCATACCACACTGAATAACATACTACACCTTACAAATTTCCCAGAAAGGGGGGGGGGGGGGCAACTGAAACAAAAGTGGAGATTGTGACATTAAGTTGCAGTGCTCCATTTAACTCATCCGTTCATTCAGGATCAATACAGAAAGGACCTTATCAACTGAACTGTAACTATACAAAAGGAGGCGAGCTGTACCTTTGTCTAAAATCGACGCCTGGTGCGTCAAAGATGGCTTGCCGGCTGCCCTTTCACCATCATCGCTCTGTATAGCAGAAAAGAACACTCAAATAAACAGCTTGGTAACAACACCCTCCCCTCCCCTCTCCCCCTCCCACCTTTCCTGTCTGTCAAAAAAGGCGAGTTACATGATGAAACAACAAATACAAATAAGGTTGGAAAAAAAAGAGTCGCAACTCGCAGACTGAAGAAGGGCTATTTGCCCTGAAAACGTTTTCGCACACGCTAACTTTTATATTATGTTTACTGGTTTTCATAAGAAATAAAAGTTAAATCCTTTCCCGAGCAAAGTGGCTCATAAGGCCGGCGCTTATCTCCGGTTTCCGTAGTGTTAAGGGGATGAGAGTCTGCGACTCCCCCTGGACAGGACACTAATCCATCGCAGGTTAGCCCCAAGCAGAAGCTGGACTCATTTATACAGCTGAGTCGACTGGAGCAAGTCGAGTAAAGTGCCTTGCTCAAGGACACAACACAGTGATCAGGCCGGGGTTCGAACTCACGACCTTTAGGTTACGAGTCAGACACGCTTACCACTCGACCACTGCGCCGCCGACATAAGAAATAAAGACCATAAAAAGAAGAGGAAATAGAAAACCAGTATATATTGTTACCTGAACAGACACTTCAGCTTCAATCTGCATCACCGGAGGGCTCTTAGCGTCTGGGTCGCTAAATTTAGATGGTGGGAAAACAGGAAGAACTTAATTAACTGGTCTCAAAAACGAACCACTTTATACAGCACAGTACATATTTCATCACGCTCAATTCATTCTTGACAACATCCACGCTCTCGGCTGAGCTGCTAATAAAGGTGAAAAGCTTGCTGGTGGTAACACTAAACACCAAATATGGTTCGCTTAATAGAAAACTTATTCCTGAGTGCCTGATAACATAGAATCAGATCATTGTAGTGTGAAAAATTAACAGAACAGAAACTGGTTCCTCTCGTGTTCAGCAACTTACCCCTGAGAGGCGGATGAGGCAGAATCTGGCGACTCTGGTCTGATAGCATCCTCGCTCTCCGCTGAGCTACCAAATTGTAAAGCTTTTTGAAGATGGTTGGTGAGTAGCATCCTAAGCTGGGCCTGCTGGATGGACCCTACTAGGATCATGGATTCTGGTGACACAACACACATGATTATTGATACATCCTAAGCTGGGCCTGCTGGATAGACCGCACTAGGATCATGGATTCTGGTGACACAACACACATATGATTACCGACACATCCTAAGCTGGGTCAGCTGGATGGACCCCACTAGGATCCTGGATTCTGGTGATATAACACACATATCATTACTGACACATCCTAAGCTGGGCTAGCTCGATGGACCCCACTAGGATCATGGATTCTGGTGATATAACACACATATCATTACTGACACATCCTAAGCTGGGCCGGCTGGATGCGGACCCTACTATGATCATGGATTCTGGTGACATAACAAACATATCATTACTGACACATCCTAAGCTGGGCCGGCTGGATGGACCGCACTCGGACAAACAATGCTTTTGTAATGTTTTGCAATGTAGGGTCAAGGTCATTTGGACAATCAGCCACAAACAGTAAGAATTTGTTGGACAATTTATACCAAGAGCATATTGCAACTACTGTAGAGCTTGGATCAAGTGAATAAACTCATATACTTATGGTATTTTCAACAGTGCATCTCGATTCTTAGAAATGTTAAGCATCATTGATGTTCGCAGGAAAATGTGATTCAACAATGCAATACCATGTGTACAATACACTACTTTGCAAAACATTTCCAACATTTTCCACCAAGATAATCTCTCGGCAGCATTTCGCTTATGTTAGTAACTTCTAGTTTAGAAACTAATTTGCATTACTTACCTTTATCATCCACCAGCGGGTACGATCTGATGTCTGATTGGTCAAGCAACTCTTTTAGGTCCTTGTAGGTGGAGTGGTAGGTAACGTAGAATATATTCTTCTTCATGATATCAGCCACGCACAGGTTGTACACCCTGCGGCACAGGCATGATATAACAAGTTTAAGGTATTCCGTAGTGATAAGGTAATAATATTTACGTACACATGTTCAACTTTCAGTAACGTATACGCTGTAGTGACAAACAAAAATGAAAGGCTTGAGCAGATATGTATCCACATTCTGTTGCAGGAAACACAGAACGGCAGAACATATAATGTGGTGATTTAAACACACTGGTCTACATTTAGTACGTGTTGTGCTGACTGCAGCCTGCTTTGTACTTGCTGTAACAGCAAACAGGGACGTACGCAGCCTATAGGCCTGCAGGTCCGAGCCTGCAAAGTTTTTGACAGTAAAAAAGAAGAAAATTAAAAGAGAAAACCTTTAACTAGAAAAATCTGAAAATAAAATGTTGGGGACCGCTATACAAGCAGTTTACCCCTTTTGCACAAGAAGTTAAATATATTTAGATTGAGAACCGAAGTTTGATGAAACAGAACTGAATGTTTTTTTAATGGAGAGCAACTGAAGAGGCTGCATTAAACCAAAATGTTTCTACAACTTAAACATAGATTTATAAACACTGGATGTTTTTCTGTGGATTTATATATATTGAACAGATGTTTGAAAACGGAAGTTGTCGTAACTTCAAATTGCTTTAATCAGTTCAGTGTGTTTCAACTAGAAATTTACCTATTTATTAGTTAAAGGTCTTGAATATCTTAGTGCTCAGTGCCATATACTAAAACTATTCTCAAAATTCTATGAAATGCGACTTTAGGAGTTCTGTTTTTTTAGTCTTTCACGGGGAGCATGCCCCCGGACCCCCTAAGGAGCTTCCGCCTCTGGCACTCGTTTTGTTTTCCCAGGCCCGCAAATACCCTGAAGTGTGCACACGCCCCTGGTAAACATGGCATAACAATCAAAAAGCGATCACATGGACACAATAGTTGCAGTGCATGAGTTTGATTGTTATCCCGATTCAAGATTGTTACCTAAATAATTGAAGCAATCGTCAAAATTGATTTCTTTTCCAAAAGCTATCTTTTCACACATCCTTTGCGCAAATCATGCTGTTAACTATTTTAGATTCTCAGAAACTCCCTTCACCTTTTTCGTCAAACTTTACAACAATCACAAATGTATTCATTAGCCAGCTGACTTTTCAAAATATAAATATTTTTCTACTTCAACACAAAGAAGTTAAAATCTACAACATGCTGCTTACAGAATCGTTTGCATTTGCTAAAGTCAACTTCGAAATATAATTTCTATATACTCAATTCGAGTATTAGTAATGACACATGGTGTAGTTTCTTCTAGCTTCCTATTCCTATCATAAAACTCAGTATATCTATAAATCCCCATCACTTCTTACATGTACCACTTACTCTTCTACCAATGAAAACTCTCTTTAACAGTTGTCTGTAGAGATATCAACAGTTGCTACCAGTACAGTTAGAATATCTACAAGGAGGTAGTGATATGTACAGTTGCTACATGCAGTGGTACAAGGCACAGTACACTCACACACAACCTATCAGTACAATCAGAACACTTACTGGGATGTAATTATATCTACAGTTGCTATATGTAGTGATACAATTCACAGTGCTGTACACAACCTATCAATACATTCAAAACTCTTACTGGGAAGTAGTGATGTCAGGCAAATAAGGCAGCTTCTTGATTTGAATGATGCTATCGTAGAACGACGGCTGAAGCCACTGGGCAATGGCGTTGGCGATCAGAACTGCTATCTGTCCGTACAATAGGAATAGTTAACATATTATGTAACTAGTCAAATTATGTTTGATTCAAAATTACACAATACAATACCTCAGTTTTACACTTAAACTTACGGCAATAAACAAACCATGCCAACGTACCATAACAGGCAGAATGTGTGTGATCTGGCCAGTGAGTTCAAACACTATCACGGACGTGGAGATTGTGTGCGTCACCGCACCTGACATAGCAGCTGCACCTGAAGGTAGAAAGGAAAAGGAACCATCACATCATTTGTATCACATCACATCCACACCACCTGACCACACCACATAACATCACACCACACCACTACACATCACGTCACATCACACCACACCCCATAACATCAAACCACACCACACCACACCACACCACGTCACATCACACCACACCACACCACAACAAACCACACCACACCACATAACATCACACCACACCACACCACTACACACCACGTCACATCACACCACACCACACCCCATAACATCACACCACACCACGTCACATCACATCACATCACACCACACCACACTACACCAAATCACGTTGCACCAACACAACACCACACCAAACCACACCTCATCGCACCACACCGCATCACACCACCACACCACAGCAAACCAAACCAAACACATCGCACCACACCAGACCACATAACATCACACCACACCACATCACATCACGCCGCACCGCACCACACCACACCACACCACACCACACCAAACCACGTCGCACCAACACCACACCAAACCACGTCGCACCAACACCACACCACACCAAACCACACCTCATCGCATCACAACACACCACATAACACCACACCGCATCACACCACCACACCACAGCAAACCAAACCAAACACATCGCACCACACCAGACCACATCACATCACGCCACGCCACACCACATCACACCACACCAAACCACGTTGCGCCAACACCACACCACACCAAACCACACCTCATCGCACCACACAACACCACATAACACCACACACCACATCACACCACGCCACACTACATCACACCACACCACACTACATCACATCACACCACACCACACAACAGCAAACCAAACCAAACACACCGCACCACACCACACCATATAACATCACACCACACCACACCACACCACATCACATCACATCACATCACGCCACACCACAACACAATCAAAGATCAGTCACTCAGTGAATGAAGAAGATTGCCTTGTGGTTTGGAATCACCATTTTTACTGAGCTGAAAAGTCTTTGGAATGGTGACAGTGTTACAGTCATCCAAAACCACGTGCAATCCCGTGGTCTCCACACCACAATTCCACCTCACTTCTGTTCCTAGCATGTTTTCTTTACTCGTTGAACGCCATTAATTTTGTTTTATTCTTAATGTTGTAAAAATATATGTGTTATTGTGACAGTACGATGGCTGAACTTCTGCGATCTTGGTGCCAATGAACACCCGCACAAACATATTTATAACCCACGCTTTTCCCGGCAATGCTTGAACACAAAAACAACAACAAAGATAATTCGAGCAACTGCTGGTCAGTACGGCCACCTTGAAGAAATTGAAAAGAAAATTTGATGACCTTCTTCAGACAGCGTGTATTAGTTCAGCATTCTACATACTCATTTAACAAATAATTAAATGGAGTAAAACCAAAGACGCTGATTTTTATAATTAATGGACCTGGCATGGCACGCTCAGGTACGTTTTAGGTTATTTTTGAGACAAATTGCAAGTCCTTCCAACCACAGTGTTCTCACCAACAACAGCATACCCTCCTGGTACCACCGGGCTGACTGTATCTCCAGCTCGGACTCCGTCTGGGAACCATGTGGCCATGGCTTCACCTACAAGCCGGCCAAATGCTGCACCTAAAGACATGATAACATATTCTTAATCACTTGGGATTTAGTAGCAGTAGCAACGACTGTTGACACTGGATAAATTGAAAGACGATGGGAAAAGAATGGAGATTGCGTGAGAACAAAATGAAAAAAAAAAGACCAATACATACTTAAACGCATAAAAGAATTTGCCAGAACAGTCGTATCTTGTCCATTGTTATTAATCCTTTCCAGATGATGAATCTAATAAAGTTGTAACTGCATCTGCATATTACCTGAATTCTATTCCATTTGGAAATATCACGTTATCCGTAGAAAGAGTGTGAAAACCTCATATCACAAGAAATACAATATCCTAAATATATGTTAACTTCAAAACAAACTCACTTATAGTTACACATCCAAGTTCGCATAGTCCACTGGGTGAGTTCGGCTTCACTTACCTACAACAAACACTGGGAAGAATACCCCGGCTGGAATGGGCAGTGCAACAGCTACAGCGGTCATGATAAACTGAGTGGGGAGATTGTAGTTAAAGTGAATGATTTGGATTGCTATCAAAACGTGATAATCCTTAGAAAGATGATATCAACTTTGCTGATAAACAAACCACTGGAAGTGTGAACGATCATGATGAGGATCATCATCATTGTCATCCTGATTGAAAAGAAGAACAAGAAGAAGAGCAAGAAAAAGAACTAGAAGAACAATACCAAGATGACCAACGAGAAGAACAAGAACAAAAAGAACAAGAACAAGAACAAAGGCAAGAACAAGAAGAGCAACAACAAAAACAAGGACAAGAAGAAAAAGAACAACAACAACAAAAAGAACAAGAACAAGAATGAGAATAGCAAAAACAAAAACAAGATCGAGAATAAGAAGAAAAAGAACAAGAACATGAACAAAACAAGAACAGCAACAACAACAGCAACCAAAGCAAGAAGAACAAAAGGAACAAAAACAAGGATAACCAGAACAAAAAACAACAAGGGTGTATAACGCACATACAGACGTTTGTTCTTGGCACTTGGTCAGGATATTCATAAGGTTAACTACTACTTTGCGGATAATGAAAGAGACTAGCGTGACTTCGACGTGGCTCAATATCTTAGGAGAACGAAATCGAAAACAACCAGCGGTATATATTACTTAATCAGTATATTTACATAAGTGAAGTGGTGAATCGGAGATTTTCACTCCACTAAAAGTGTGTATGGTCTGACCAGTCCCTCTTATAGCGGAAGTTCCTGCTTATGGGCAATGAATAGGACTCGCGTGACATATGTACATGTCAGTAATATGACGGCAACTATGTCTCATATGAAATAGGTAATCCAAATTGCTTAGTTCCTTGATGAGAACTAAGATGTCTAGCGTAATATAGCTACAAATCAACCAGTAACACGAGATTAACGATGACTATAGTATTATAAGACAATCTAAATCTAGGATGATTAGCATGATATCGATTTTATTAGTATCACAACGACAACGAAAATTAACGTGACACAGACAACCTAAATAAGTCGATGCCTTAAGGAGAGTTACGATCACTGATCAAGTTAACCAGCGTAATTTGGATACGAACCCGTACCTTGAGAACAATGAAGATGACCAGAGTGACATATATATTGGTGTTGGCGCCATCCCAGTGTCTTAAGACATCATAATCGGCTTCGTCGGTCTTTGTACTAGACAGCGACCAAGTCACGTTTGAAAACAGTTCGTCCAGGGCTTGCTTCTGCGTCAGCTGTGGGACATCCAAACGTGTTATAAAACATAAAAAGACGTAGTAAGCAATTATGATGGGTCTGTGTGTTGTCGTGTGCAAAATTCTAACATTAACTGGCATCTAACTTAGCAACGACAATACCTAGGGTTATTGGTAGAACACCCCGTTTTAACACTTGTTCTCTGGATTTCATTTGTCTTCAGATATTTGTCCCTATGACACTGCTAAAACCAACACAACGTATACTAATGACATATAAAACGAAAATAAATAATAACTCTAAAGGTTAAGTAATCCATATTCAATTATGTCATATTATGTCATATACAGCGGCGTTGCCAGGAACTGTCAGAAGGGGGCGGGTTCCAATAACAGATAGGAGCGAGTTTAGGTGATCTGATCTAGATTATATCTTATTAGTTGCTTCAAGTTGGAGGGGGGATGGGTGGGTTCCGAGCAACCAGGGAACACCCCCTGGCTACGCACCTGTTATATGATAACGTCAAAAATAATCAAAGTTCCGTTACGCTATAAGAACCAAAGGAATCAATTTGATTGTCTGTTTTCCATTACGCACGTTTCGCTTCGTAGTAGATTGAACTGACACCCAGATTCTTTGATCCATTACAAAGCTGCCCCCAGACGTTAAGTAACTCTAGTCTTACTCGAGGTTTTAAAACTGAGCACTAAATTGAGCCAGCCACTCACTCACCTGACCTGCCATAAACTGACCCAAACCCTGAGGGAAAGTGATGGTCATGATAAGAAATGTGACAACTGCTGGATAGATAAACCGGCTGAGGAAAGAAGATGCTTGCATTCAGATCTCAGGATGTTTACTCTCACAGCTTACCTACTAACATTGAAAAGTTAGAAATAGGAATGCTCTCGCAAAACTGCTAGGGATGTATTTGGCTCTGTAGGCCTCCACTGGGGTCCAGTGACGGTACTTAACATTAGTGTTCAGGGGCTCCTTACATGTACCTTGCTACTTCTAACAGAGCCCTTTCGTGTGGTCGAGCAGGTAAAGAGACATTACCGAAATCATGTCGTTCTTCTTTTGAGCATGTCCCCAACGATCACGAAATCATGCGAGAGATCACGCCATGCGCAAACAGGTTTTAAACCGGTTTCACTTAAGTGGGCTCATAACAAGTCAGAGCCCTAACCCATGTGCAAGTGCAACAAATGAAACCGGTTTACAACCTGTTTTTCAACAGAAAAACGACATGACTTCAGCAGATCCTATCTCTCGAGTAGGAAACAGATATACTAACAGAGCAGGGCTAAGGCTGAGCACTGAGTTTTGGAATAGGAAGGCTATTTGAACCCCCAAAGGCCTAACTTGTTGGGTGAATGTCGGACAATTGTTGGATGAGAAGTTTGAACCAAGCAAATATGGTCCAATATCATCCAACAAGACGATTGTGTCACTCTTCACCTTTTTCTCAAAAATCCCGCTATCCTTGTGTCACGATGTGTTCTCTGCATGTCCACCACTGTCCTGTGAGCATACACAAAGAGGGCACCACCAAACCCGCAAATAACCCTACAGAATGGAGACAAAGAACACTCATCATACAATTTCCTGTGAGCATACACAAAGAGCGCGTCTCCGAACCTGCAATTAACCCTGCAAAATGGGACAAAGACATACATGCATGCACGCACGCATGCACGCACGCACACACACACATACCTACATATATACAGACATACATGTACACTGCTTTACTTTATTTTAACTCGAATTTTAGAGTAGCTATGACAAACTAATGTCTCCGAGCAGAAATTATTAACTAAAGCTATACTAAAACTACAATTAAAAGTAATATTGAATTCAATACAGAACACCCATCCTACCATTTCCTGCAGTTCGTAAGAACCAAAAAAGACAGCGTACTGTACTTCCTTTGTAGCCCCCCCCCCCGGCTCTTGAGCATGAATATATTAAATTAAATAAAAACATGTAGTGCTTTTTAGAACAGCAGTCCTTTCACCACTCCAATGTAATTGTAATACACAGTAAGACAATATGTAGTAATTTTTAGAACTGATGTAATAGAATTGCTTCAGGTAAATTTAAGCTTAGTACAAGTATTTTTACTACTGTTTTAGCACTCGATAAACCCGAATCAGTTACAGCAATCAATCGCAGCTCTCGAAAATGCGTAACATCAAGCAGTAGATTGATTAGCTGTTCTTGATCAGTGACTCGGATGTAACTGTTCACTATTCGCCATTGCAAGTTTACAACCATACCATACGCAAGGGCATGTTTATAACTCATTTTTAGAAAGTGGTTTCGTGTTATAAGTTTAGCTAACTTCCCAATTTTTTTCGACGTATATGCAGCCGGACCAAGAAATGGTCGTTGATTTCTACATGTATGCTTTTAAATGAAACGAATATGTTATTAATGCGAGATACTACTACAGTTTACATGTACATACCCAATGAGGGCGAAGGCTATAAACTCCTGCACATCGAAGGGAAAATCTACTCGAAAATTTGTTTTAAACAATGCTGTAATAGTTTCTGCAAGGATAAAAGCATCCAATTGATTAGTGTTGTCAATATTTTACCACTCTAAGATATATGTCAACTACTACAACATAAAGTATATAAACTATAACAGTATATAAACAGTACCACAACAAATAATTTAGATAGATAAATAAATAAATAGAGAGACAGATAGATAGATAAATACATAAATAAATAATCAAATAAATAAATAAAAACCTAGATACATAAATTCAATAGAAGTTGTCAACACTGATGTTCGCCTGCAACAAACTCTGCCCAACGTGGTTTAGTTTCCGAAAAGGGCAAAGTAATACAAAAATACATTTAATTGTTTGCAGTACCCGTCAGTTCATGTTACACTCGTCAGAACATGTTCACATACTGTAGAAACATTGTTAGCAGTACTGTTACAGTAACTCTTCTCTGTGGCGAAAATGTAGTCTTTCTCCACAATGCAAAGTGATATAAAACAACAAAAGGACAGATATTAAAAGATTGCTTGCGCCATTTTGGGGTTCCACAAATAACTAGAATCACAGGGGATTCTGTCAATCGCTACCATTCACTCACTGAGTCACGTGTATAAACAAAAGAAAGCTTGCATAATATACGCAACCCCACGAACCTTCGTGGCGATCTGCTTGTATACATGTATGTGAACAGTTTCTGCATCATCAGCGTTAGATTTGCGAAGTTTGGCATGAACATAAATTCGCCCTTGAATCTGACAGAATGACGGTAAAATATTTTAATGCATCGTTCGAAATTAATAATTTATTCTGGAATAATGAGTATTTTTCAACTCCTGAACTATTATAAGACTATAAACATAATCTACTAAAAATGCTGTGGTTGTAACCAGGCATTGTAAAATTACTTAGAATTGATAAATAGAGTTGACTCTGGTAAAATAGTTTTGATGTCTTAAAACGTTTCGGCCACTTCAGCGACCTTCCTCAGTTAAACTGAATTAAAATTAGTTGGCAAGAGTAAAAACAATGGAAAGAAACTAATTAAAATTCATAAAAGTTGCTAAGATAAGCGGTCAGTTAAAAGTTAAAAATTCTTCAGATTGCGATAAACGCGTGGAAAGTCGATGTGTTCGTTAATGGCGTTAATGTCCTTTGTTGAGTACCACGCTTCCAAAAATGGTCTCTTGTTCCACTGGGAGCACTTGTCTAAAATTGTCATATTAAAGTCGATGTCATGTCCTGTCTGCTGTGTGTGCATAATCTACGTCGCACCAGATAGGAATTCCTTTCCACAATTTAAACTCTAAAAACACCTTGCTAGTCCTAACCCAGAGAAGAGTTTTAGTCACCTTCTTCCTTGTCGAAGACAGAAAGCAGACGAAACATAAAAGCACCACACACTGCTGCAAAGAAACCTCTCCAGTAGTTCCTCACAGCAAAATATGTCGATGTTACTTCTATACTGAACAGTACACCTGGTGATGAAGGAGGAGAAAGTCATTTCAGTCCTGTACCTACGTGTAACATGACAGCTGATCAACATACGTGGCTAGGTACAGGTACCTGTGTTGTGAGAAATTGCCTCAGCTACGTAACTTACACTATTAATACATGTAGTTATAATAAAACTAACAATTATGACCTTTGCTAGCAATTTACACCAACAAATTAGGAAACACTAGACGACTAGTACTGAATAAAACCTGTTTTTTCTGCATTGGCGAGTAAGCTAAATGTGGTTTGATCAACAAGGGATAATATGGTATGTTTTTGGCTACAAGGTTGGGTGTAAAGCTGTTTGCTCTGACGAAGGTCTAACGCTCGAAACATTAGCTTTACAGCCACCCTTATGGTGAAAAACATACCATATCAACCCTTGTTGGTCAAACCAAATATTTACCTAATTAGTTACGTATAAAAGTTAGAAACATTTAAAAATTTAAATTAATACTTTATAGCGTACAGCACTTCTTCCCAAACCACTAAGGGATCATGCTCTCAAAGCAATGAAACAAACGGGATACAAGACTATGGGGTGGCGGGTCTTGGTAAATTTTGTTCGATGGTCGAAACATTGCAGTACCTAATTGGGTGATCCTGGTTTGCTAAAGAATGTACCTCATTCTGTGGTTTTTGTAACACGAATGTTCCAAGATTTTCTTGTATACCTAAGATCTTTTCCCCTAAGTTTCAATTGTACACTATATTTTGGAGAGATTGTATTTTTCCTTAACACTACATGTATTATAGGGAAAAACTAAAGCCATGTGATTGCAGTAAATCTAATGCAGCTAAAACAATAGCATTTACAGTACATACAAATCAAAAAATATAGTATATACTTTTTAAACAGGCCAAACACTTTTTACATGTAACTGAGACCAGAGTACCATTTACGTGTACATATATGTCAGATTAGTTTGCCCTGATCATGATCTTGCTAATAATCTGATCACAAACCTCCAATTGGGGAGCCAAAATTGCTGGATACTCCCACAGCACACGCTGCTGCCAATATTTCAGTGTTGTGGGACTCATTCTGTAGGAAAATGAGTTGAAACAACAGATGGCAAACGAACTAAGGTATTATCTGCACAAGGGATGGTCATTTTCATAACCAGGAGAAACGTTTACATGTAGCTTCTTCCTCAATTCCTGTTCTTTTTTCTTACTGTAAATACAGTACTTACATGTAACAGGTTTCAAGATTGAATTCACCCACGAATAAAATTAATCAAAACATGAGAAAAGCAGTCACACTGAAAATATTGAAATTTTGCGCCCTTCTGCCAGAAATTCTTGCAAGCTGCAGTGTTTATTGCTATTATTAAGAAAATCTTATCCTTATATACGAACATGTAGAACTTCATTTAACCAGTTTTTTTTCTTGAGTTTCAAATTTCTAATTCTTTTTCCCCAGCCATCACTAATAAATTAGTTGTTATATAATGCGCAATTGCATATTAAAAATTGCAACATAACCTGTGCATTTTGAGTTGAAGTTTTATTTATATATTTTAGTTTATTATATTTCCCCGGGAAGCAATTCTCTGACCAGTACCGTACCTATAGACCTACCTAAATTACAGGGGCGCTATCATAGATTTGCCATTTGTAAAGTCTTGACTTAGAGGTATTGTACTCACTGTATAAATCCCTTTGAATGAGCCCACAAATTTTCCTAAATTCCTTGCAACCATACTAGCAATGTGAACAAACGGACCCTGCAATGAGAACAGAAAGGTAAATGCAGATATTTATGTACTACATGTACACTTGGCTATGGTAGTCATGCTACAAAGGAGGACTGGAAGCCCTTCCCAGAATCCTTTATCCTTTCAAGCCTCACTCTCGTGCAAAGCGGCCATTTGAAGGTGAACACGGTCGAGGTACATGTAGGACCTGTTCGCGCTGCTATACTCGTTGCTCAATATGGATTTTCTGGATTTCTGCACCGTTTGTCGGCACCAATTTAGTCTATCTGCACTGTTATGATCTGCAGGCCCAGGAAACTATTCCATTGGGAGATTCATTCATTTTATTCATTCATTTTATTTTTTTTATTTTGCCGTTAGGTTTTACACAATGTTTTACAATAAATACATGTAAGGTTAACTAAGTAAATAATGGCAAGGAAGCTCAAAGAAAAACCAGAAGGCTTATAGCGAATGAGCTCCCTCAAAATAAAACTGATTAATCAAATATGGCTAACAGGAACGGCTAATCATATATTTTATAAAAAAGAGAAGAAAGGACAAAACGAAATGACGAAACAAGAACAAACAAATAACAAAGTTGTCAAGATTTACCAAGACAAGAGAAATTCCTTGTCAAATGAGCTTCTTGATTTTCCATGTCTAATCGTAAACTTGGTGCTTTGCCATATAATTTTGCCGAGGAAAACGGACAAGCGAAGAATGTGTTGCTTCTTGTCCAAACAGAAGTTTGTAAATTTACTCAGAGTCCATCGCCAGTTTTTATAGCGATCACCAACAGCTGTGAAATTACGGTGAGCTACGCAATCATTTTTGGTTTATTTGTTATTTCAATACAGTTTGTTCATGGTCTTGTTCTGGACGAAACAACAGAGGCCGACCATTTAATTGTTGTCATGCCTCAATTTTCTTTGTTTCTGTACCAATCGACGTGTCTGTGACAGTTTCATTTATTTGAAGTCAATGGTTGCAGCTTCATTTATCAATCAGTTTTAAATTTTTCCTACCATCGCCATATTACTGTGTTTGTTAAAACTGACGTGTTAGATAGTTGAATTTGTAAAACTTGTGAATAAAGTTGTCTCGAACTCATCATAATTGTCTTAGATGAGACTCTATTTAGACTTTTCATGACACTATGAAACATGATAAACAGCAAATCCGCTGAACGGAGAAGATCAAAATTGTGGTCTACATATACACCCAAACCTTTCTGGTTTTTACAGGTATAAGCTAGCCTGGTAAAATTATTTGATTAGGTGCTTATAACAAAATTTTTATTACAAAAGTGTTTTTACCCGAGTACCCAAAAAATTTTCAGAAGAAATGACCATATTCATGTGAACTACTTCAGTTTACTAATATTAGGCTATTTTTTATGTGACTCTTACTACATACTAGACGTTTTTGTTTCATGTAGGGTGAAAATTCTCATGCCTAAATATCTATAACTAAGATGCACTGTCAACTTTGCAGCTGTGGCATTGACAATTAAAATGAAACTTGAATTACATGTGGCTCAAGATGTTTGTCAGCATTGAGTACCATGATGTACTACCACAACCATAATTTTGACCAACTAATTTTGTTCTGAAGAGATCTTGTGACAATTTTAATGCAGTAAATGGATTGATACCTTTGATACAAAACAAAACAAAACAGAGTTTTGTTTCTATATTTTACTTTGCAGTGAAAAAAATGGGAAAAAAGAAACAATTGGTCTGTGTGTTCGACCTGAACCTGATAATGTTAGGGATCCAGATATGCAATAATAGTCGAGGCTTGTCTAGATTTAGAGTGGTGGGCACCGTCTTGGGTACAGTACTGTACATACCAAAGGATAAAGTGAAGAAGGTGGCCATTGCACTAAAGAACAACAAAATTGAGAAAGTGAAATTCAAGTTTCTTATGGATGTCAATATAAATGATAATTGGCAGCTCCAAAAGAGAGTAGGCATGGACTGGAAACTTTAGTTTTGGAAGAAAAATTTTAATTTGAAGGTATCTAGTTTGCATGACTGTGTACATTTACTTGCATCACTCACCTCCTTTCCAATGGGAATACCACTACCAAGAGCTGTCATGAGTCCAACCTGTATCACAAAGAAGATGACAGTCAATGCACCAACTGTTTGTAAGTTCACCAAAGCACTGGTCACACATACAATAATGTATACTCCACATGTACACTGTATGTACTGCATTACCACTACAAAGAGCTGTCATGAGTCCAATCTACAGTATATCACAAACCACCTATTGCTTGTAAGTTCATCAAAGCACTTGTCACACATACAATCATGTACTGTCTACAGTACATGTACGCACATGTACAAATGTTTTATTACAATAAATATCTTGCAAGGATTTTTGCCACTGAGAAATTTATCTGAAGCACATTTACATGTAACCCTTAACTGCATAAGCCATTTTACCCAGCACAACTTAGGTATAGAGGGGGTTCGTTGAGCCACCCCC